>JAJHUR010125263.1:0-14833 GCA_027495735.1 Lutjanus campechanus | reverse complement strand
GGAGTCTAATGGCAAAAAGAGAGAAATGACTCCAAGACAGATGATTTCATTTCAGTCAAAAGCTGTCGTGACAACTTTTGGCTCAGCGATCATCACCCCCTTACAACTCTGTGGTGGAGAGAGATTAATAACCCTCATGAAATGTGGGAGAGAGCTGTTGGAAGTTGGCAAAGAAACCAAAGACCTGGGCCCATATGTCAGAAACTTTCTGTCTTATATTTTAAGTTAAGATAAAAAGAGTCGAAGGGTGCTTTCACACCTAAAAGTCCAAACCAAGGTTAATTTTTCGAGAAACTGTTTTCATTTGGTCTCGTTAGTTTTAGTTTCACATTGCGATTATTCAAGCAGACTAAAGAACTTTAAATGACATACATGTGTTCTGTCGTCATCACCTATGTGGACCGCATCTCCCAATATTTGACATTGATTGGTTTGTGGGCAGGTGTGAGACGTGTGATGTTGGCATGTTTACAGTTCGGCAGGTAGCCTTACTTCAGTGGTTGTTTATGGAGAGATGAATGAACAGATCCACATCACTGTCACCATAATGTTGGTGTGTTGTTTTTCCTTCTTCTGGTTCTGGTGATATCCTGTTGTAATATCCTGTAATTGGTCTGAAAGTCCGAACCATACAAAAAATGGTTTCACACTAGAAACAAACCGAACCATGAGTCAGTTTGATCTGGACGAAGACCATGTCTTTTCACCAGACTGAAGTCTGTCTTTTTGGTCCAGATAATGGTCCGGAGGAGGTTTCATACCTGTAATTTTGGTCCAGATCAAAAAATGTAGGTGTGGAAATTCCCAAGAGAGGATTTTTCCCAAATTGGTATAACTAACTTTAGTAATCCCATCTTATCTCGCTTCATCTTGTCTTATCGCAGGTCAGGAAATCCTGAAGACTCAATCCAACATCGCTGATCAACATTTATGTTTGCTATCTAGCAACTGACACTACTTTTCTCATATTGCCAAGCTAAAAATATTTTACTGCATTCAAGTGGAACTCACAAACTCGTAATTACAACACAGAAGTTGTAAATATAATGTTGTGAACTTGGAGCTAACAGAAAACTTCCAGTTCACTTCCATGAACACGACATGAGGGGCACATTCAAATGGGCTTGTCTCGTAAACACAGTCAACACAACCCCATATGAACGCACCAGTAGTAACCATTGTTTTGTTTAACATACTGAAACATACATTGAAACAAAACAACAAAAATGGAGCAGAAAGCAACAGTGGAAACTTGGGCTACCTTCAAATGGGGTCGTTTTTACCATATTCATGAGAAGGGTTCTTATGAACGCCCCACTCTTGTGGTATTCACAACACTGTAAGTTCATGAGTCGTTAACATAGCTTCCCATGTCGTAATTACAAGTTCACAAGTTCCTTCTGAAGGCAGCAACAACTTCAAGACAGATGAGTTGGTGACAAAATTTCTGGAATGCAAACTTGGGACATTTCTAGTGAAGTGGTGAAGATGTCATTAAAATATCCACTGTTATTATTTGTGTGAGAAAACAAGGGGACAGTTCCGGTTTTGCCTATTTTGACCATGGTAACTGTTGTACTGTAAGCAGACAGGTAAAATGTGATACTACCTGAAACATGGCTTGGTGATGTGCTGGAGCTATGGTCCCAACTCTATATAAGCCCCACAAACCATGTCCCCCTCCCCTCTCCCTCCCTAACAGTCAGTTACCTCACTGACTCTCGAGTTCAAATCAGCCCAGCAGTTCACTTCAGCTCACTTCAGTTCCAACAGCCCAACACAGAAGAAAAAAATACCACCCTGTCACCGTCCTCCGGCTCTGGTGGCTCAAACATATCTGGACATGTCCAATAAAGCTGCTTGACAGAGCGTCCATGTTTCTGGTCGTTTTCAGGTCGTAGGGGTGTTTGACACTGAGACAGCAGAGTGAACACGCCCCCAGCGTTTCAGAGCAGGGGAAACTGCTCATTTTTTCTTGATTTCGAGACCTGATTTTATATACTTAGTGATTTTCTTCAATCATTCAGATTTGGCTGGGTGGTTAATAACACATTTCTGTGGTGTAACAAACTCCGAACACATTTATTGTTGCTTTACACGGCCTTAAAGTTCAACTCATAAAAGACACTGAGCATAAAAAACCTTGGAAAAAAAAGATTACTTACGCATGGCACTGATTGACGGCACCAGCCTTACAATCAGTGATTTCCCCTTATATAACTCTAGCACAGATGAGGGCTTAATCAGTTAGAGCCATGGACCAAAAGAGAAAAGCCGACCTTTTGGGAGACAAGATCACAGTGATGGTGAAGGAGACTGAAGGTAGACGGCACGTATTATTGGTGGACTAAACGGTACATTGACAAAGAAAATCACGTTGCTTGGGAGTGTATCCTCAAACCTTAAATTGATCATTCCTGTCACATGCAAAGTTCACCACAGGCTGCAATGCCTCTATATAACCAGGAGTAAAATTACTTACAGCTGCAGCCTAGAAGAACAGTTGATTTTTGAGTCTCATCTCCAGGACGTGAGATACCAATGTTTTGGGTAGGAGGCTGTCCGCCCTAACTGCAGTCGTGCAATTGCAGCAAGTGAGCACCGGCCGGTTGGCACCAGCTCTGTGTGTGTGTGTGTGTGTGTGTGTGTGTGCATGCACGCTTACCAGAGAAACCAGTTCTTTCTATCTTGTCCTTCCTCTCTGAACCTTTATAAAATCACTTTACATTACATTACATTACAGTACATTTCTACACCGGTCAGCAGTCAACATGGACAGAGAGACTAATTAGCAGTAAACAGGCGAGTGAGGTCGGCTCCTCTGCAGGTCACTGCTTCAGACTGGTTTAGAAGTGACAGTCAAGATGAATCAACTTTTTAATCCCAAAAGTTTGTAACATAAACACGAAGCTCTACTCCTGCCAGGAAAGGAGTCCACATCAGAGAAAAACTGTCCCCAGCTCTCTCTCCCAAAGCTCCCCCGGCTCTCAGCAGCTGTCTGTCGGCTCTGTGCCTCAGCTCCGCCCCCGCTCCCCTCTTCACAGCGCTCGGCAAAAGCCTGGTGATAGATACGAATGAACGCAACTGATGGTAAAATCAAAAGTAACTGGGTGAGGCGACAAACTCCTGGGCTGAGCATGTTGTTCATTAGCTGCACTCTCTTTTTTTAGATTCTCTGTCTGTTAATTCCGTCTTTCTATTTTGAGTTGCTTTGTAGTTTAGGCAGTATTTGCCAATGCTGAAATAGCGACTTTTCCTGCAGGAGTTTCTGCCATTGATTCATGCTTTCCACCGAAGGGACATGCACGCTCTGCTGCACTAATAGAACAGCCAATAGGATGGCCCAGTCTCTGAGATCACCCGTGATTGGTTTAAGTCTACCGTCATGGGCCAGATTTCCTAAAGTTGGACAAGAATCAAGAGGAGGTGCACAAGTCTAGTTCTGTCCCAGACTGCTTGGTTTACAATATGCTGACAGGTTATTCTGGAATTATTGCTGATTGATGCCAAAAATATGCTGCCTACCACAGCTTTAAGTCAGGCCTAGACTTGACTTAGAGATCATTTCCACGTCAAACTAAGGTTTTATAAGTTATTTTTAAGATCAAAATTGATCATAAGTCCACTTTATAAATGAGCCCCAGGTCCTGACCCTAATTACCATGGTTACAAAACAGTTAAGATAGGATCTGCAAGTCAGGAGTTTTCTGTATTCCAGCCCCAGGATCACGGTGTGGTTGCTGACTTTTTCTCTTCCTCCTCATCCAGGTGCGGGGCGCCCCGGCCATTGCCATCGTTGGCTGCCTCAGCCTGGCTGTGGAGTTGCGGGCAGGCGCAGGGGGTGATGACCCCGTGACCTTCATCAGGGAGTCTCTGTGTCACCTGACCTCAGCCCGACCCACCGCTGTCAACATGGGCCGCGCCGCCCGCGAGCTGATGGAGTTTGCTGAGAACGAGAGCATGGAGAAGAACTCGGAGCAGCTCAGAGAAAGGTGGGCTGGTCAGAGGGGCGGGAGAGCTGGATTACCAGCTTAGCAACTGCAGACACTCAGAGTTTGCCAGCTGGTTTGTGGTCATTCGATTCATTGAAACACTGATTCAAGTATAGATGCACATACACTCCCAGATCACACCCTAATGCACGTGTTGCAGGTGATGTGGGACAAAATTCGCAGTTCTCGTTGCATTACAAAACACATTTTAAAGTTCAGCCAAAGCACATGTATTGCTTCAGCAGTTTGATTTAGTCAAATGAAACCAGTATCTTCAAAGGCTGCTGTGTTTTACTGCAGAATTCTCTCTTTTTGTCACTATCCCTTCACCTGGAATCAAGGAAACGAATAAAAAGAGGACATTATGTACTATAAACACAGTAACTATGGAAGATATCCACTTGATATTTCAGACTGCTGAAGCTGACCTGAGTTGGATAATGTTTAGCCAAAGCTGAACATTAGCTTCTACTAAACTTTGAAATGCCAGGGGCCAGTGACATCTTGCAATACCAGAGGATCAGTGATCTTGTCGCCCACTGACCGTTTGGGGACTTCCAAATGCAAAATGGTTGCTTGAACAACAGTGAGAAGGGCTGCTATTAGACCTTACACCCCTTACATTTTAGAAATGACACTCTCCCCCCAATTCTCCTCAGTGGTAGGCACATGACTTGACAACCCCAAAATGACGGGCCACTCTGAAGACTTTGAAATTCTGTAAAGTAAGAATCCTTTCAAAATTATAAAATTTATTTTTATTTTTATTGATTTACAAATAGCAAAATGAGCAAACAGAAGAAAAATCTTAAGTCAAATCATTTTTTTTGTGTGATAAACCTTTTCCTTCAAAACGGCATCAATTCTTCTAGGTACATTTGCACAAAGTCAGTGATTTTGTGGGATCATAGTCAAGTGTGTGATCAACCAATTATACCAAACAGGTGCTAGTGATCATCAATTTCATATGTAGTTTGAAACACAGTCATTAACTGAAACAGACACAGCTGTGTAGGAGGCTTAAAACTGGGTGAGGAACAGACAAACTCTGCTACCAAGGTGAGGTTGTGGAAAACAGTTTGATGTCATAGGTCAGACACCATGACAAGACTGAGCACAGCAACAAAATGACAGCAGGTGCTCTGGACTGATGAGTCAAAATTTGAAATATTTGGCTGTAGCAGAAGGAAGTTTGTTCACCGAAGGGCTGGAGAGCGGTACAATAATGAGTGTCTGCAGGTTCCTAGCAAGTTTGGGGCTGGATTTCTGCAAATGGAGTTGGGGATTTGGTCAGGATTAATGGTGTCCTCAATGGTGAGAAATACAGGCATATATTTATCCATCATGCAATACCATCAGAGAGGCGGACAATGACCCCAAACATACAGCCAGCGTCATTAGGAACTATCTTCAGCGTAAAGAAAAACAAGGAGTCCTGGAGGTGATAGTATGGCCCCCACAGAGCCCTGAGCTCAACATCATGGAGTCTGTCTGGGAGTACATGAAGAGACAGAAGGATTTTGAGGCAGCCTACATCCACAGAAGATCTGTGGTTCGTTCTCCAAGATGTTTGGAACAACCTACCTGCCGAGTTCCTTCAAAAATTGTTCTTACTTAACCGCATTTCTTCACACCCACCTAAAACTTTTGCACAGTACTGTGTATATCTTGGTATTTAAAATTATATACTGTTAATTTGTAAATGGTGCAATATATGATCTTATAGAATATGTTGCATTGCTGTAGATTAATCTACCCAGCAGTATAAGTAGCTAGGGCTGGGTAATATGGACATCGGTGCTTTCACAAACTATTAACACATTGAGATTTTTAATAAATAATAATCAGTAATGTGGATATTCAGAGTCTACAATTATCAGCATCTGTATGATGTGTCATTGTCGTGGCACAGTGACAGATATACTTGTCAAAATAGTTGACGACAGATCAGCGACATTAGAAAACAAAAACTGTTGGAAAAATGGAGCGGGGGGAGGGGCAGTGCCTGTCTCACAATTAAAGGTGCATTTAATAACATTTCTAACATTCAGCCACTAGAGGTCATTCCATTCAAGTGGTTGCCTGTTCATTGAATAAAACAAAAACAAACAAAACATTTTGTTTACACCTGTTAGTATTTTTTGGAATCATGCATTCACAAATCCCCCCCAAAAAATTCTAGGAAAAGCAGTACTGTATTCTTCACCTTTCAGAAACCTTTGTGGATGTATTATTTGTTGTCTTTAACAAAATAGTAACCTCCTCAAGTGTTGCCATTTTTATTGTTGACATTAGTGATCCCAAAGTCAGGAATTTCCCAGTTTGGGATTAATAAAGTTCTATCTATCTCAAGTGTGGGTCATGGCCCACTGGTGGGCTGTGAAGGTACTGCAGGTGGAAGTCATTAAAAATAAACATTTCAGGTTTGACATTACTATACATTATTTATCTTAATTTTTTACAAAAAAGTAGTCAGAACTAATTAAACAAAGCCATGAGATTTAAATTATTGTTAATTCTTCATTTTTTGACCTAGTTTAACAGTTAAACTGTATTTGATGGTCTGTCATTTTAACACAGAAATGTTTCATAAATCTCGTTATTGGTATGATTAGTGTTGTGTATTGATCACAGTTGTGATTTCAGTGGGCTGCAGAATATTTTCAGATTTCAGATTTGGCTGTGGCATTCGTTTTGCATTATAATGATCTCAACTTGTGCGAGGTTAGCGGCTGCTGTAGCACTTCCTCCTTCAACACCAGCTGCAGGTGTTTTGTTTAATTTTTGTTCTAATTGTGAAAGTTACAGATCAGATATTGTGAAAATTGGGAAGCCCCTATAATAAACCTGATATTGCAGAGTAATTGTTAGTGTGAAAAAGAAGCACCCTGAGTAGTGTTATCTTCACAGTGTTCATCTGCTCCACCGTACTGAAGTTCAGAGCTGCACATGCAGAGAGAAGCAGAACATACTGTATGTGAAGGGTTCGGAGAGATGTTGGTGTTTGTGTTGATGGAAAAACACGTGATCCAGGTGGATAGTGGCTTTTATGTTAGGACAATACACCCAATTCTGGGTAGAGATTCGTTGATCCAATATGACCGATCAATATGGGCTCAAATACTGAACAGATCAGGTGTCAGCCAGATGTGACCAATCCTCATTTAATACAGTTTCTTCGTCAATGTCATTTGTGAAAGTCAGTGTTTCTGGTATCAGTTACAGTCGTTCAGTCACAGCGGGCTCCTGACTCCACAGAACAGTGATCCAGAGAAGGTCCATGCAGAGAGGTGCAAAGATTTTAAATTTGGGGAAAAAGAAAACACAGAGTGGGAATCAATAGCAGCAGTTGAAGGATCACAATCGGTATCGGGAAAGAAAAAGCTGAATCAATGCATCTCTCATTTTGGGTGATAGAAACCATCTCTGCCTCGTCTCATCTGCAGCACATCTGGTGCTGGGTGATGAATCTGTGGAGCTAAAAGTAACAGTGCAACACAGTGGAGGGGCCAGTTAATTGTTCTGAGTTAATTATGTTTTACTCTGAAACTGTAATATAGAACAGGAAACATATACACTGCTTTATACAGTATATAACAGAATAGTTTGTGCTGAAGAGTGATACTGGAGCAGTGTGGTGAAAGACCAGCAGGGAGACATGGATGATTTTTGGTTCTTGAGACTTGAACTGTGGGCCAGGTTCCAAACATGTTGTATATACTGTATGAAACAGATGAACTGGAAAACGCTGAGCAACTACAAGTAATACATTTTTTAAATCTATACTTATTTCAGCATGAAATGAATGACTGAAAAACAAATACTCACTTTTTTATCAACACGATGCATGACGTATACTTAATTAATGCGCTAAGTTACAAACTCGCTCCTGAACCTCTTCGCGCCTCCAGTCGTTGCCTGAACCTGCTGCGTCTTCATCGTCCCTGGAGTCAGAGTCCTGGTCAGAGCCCCTGTAACATTAAATTACCTCAGTACTGTATTCCTCATAGTCAAACTGGCCTCTGTTGGTCCTGCAGGCTGTGTCCCAGTCTAATAGGACTCCTAACTGAGCTAATACCAGCTACAGCACAGTTAGCAATAGTGCACCGGTGACTACAGTGTTCCAAGAGAAAAGGTCCGTGTTGCAACAATCCCACAGCACAAACAGCAAGGCGCAGCTCCCAAATGGAGTATCAGGTGTTTTATTTTGTTTTTCTGCGACAAACGAATTGATGAAAACTTAGTTGACTCAGACTCTTTTCACCAAATAACCGCTAACTACAGCCCGCAAAAAAGGTTGTAAAAAAATCTTTTTTATATAGCTTTGGGACTTGATACTACAATTAACAAGTAATGTATTGATTTTAACACCTGGTGTTTTTAAGTATTGATATTTTTGATAACCCTAGTCTGTAGAAAATGATTTCAAGACACCTCTGCAGCATGATTAGGGTTGAGCGATTTCTAACTAACTGGCACGGGACAATGTCCACAGTGAAACATGTGATGGATGATGACGTTGGTGGAAACGCACTAACAACATCCCGCAGAAAAGAACCACCACTGCCAACAGTGTAACTGACTGTCTTAGGTTCACCTAACTGGACAGGTTTAATAAGAAAACTATTAACAGACATGGTGGTGGAGACATGGTGCAATAACCAGCAACAGCTTCTTTTTATTTTGTTTCCCACATATCAAAAACAGAAGTTTGCCAACAACTCCTACCTTACAGCAACTCTTAAGGGGACACACTACCTCAAATACAGAAGGCTTTTTAGTGGTATTGTCTGTCAGCCCAACCCTAAGCACAAGTAGATTTAATTTAAAATGATATTTTGACACACTTTTTTCTCCTCCTGCAATTTGAAAATTGCAGCAGGTCATATAGTAATTTCAATAAAATTTTAATTAATTGTTAAGTCTTAACTCTTAGTGTCTGAAAGATGATATACAGGCATGGTAGAAGGAGGGATGAGATAAAAACGTAACAAAAAGAAAAAGATTATGAATGAGAGAAATGGAGAAACAGATCCAGAGATACATGCAGACATATTGTAACTGCAGACTTGATGGACACATTAAGTTCACAGTGGCAAACGGAGCCTCTTCTCAATTCCCACCTCTTGTGGCCCCCCTCCTACAGTGTAATTGCCTGGATCGAAGACATGCTGGAGCGTGACGTCAATGACAACAGGAAGATCGGTAACTATGGCGCCCAGCACATCCTGTCTGGCGTCCCGAGGGACTCTGTGACGATCCTCACACACTGCAACACCGGCTCGCTGGCCACAGCTGGATACGGGACTGCGCTCGGTGAGACTGGAGACACAAGTGTGAATGAGAAAAGAGAGTGTTGAAATATTTATGTCAGTCTAACTGTATTTATAACTGCATGTTTGTGTGTAGGTGTGGTGCGAAGCCTCCACGCGCTGGGCAGGCTGAAGCGCGTGTACTGCACGGAGACGAGGCCGTACAACCAGGGATCCAGACTGACGGCGTACGAGGCGGTAGCAGAGGGAATCCCTGCTACACTTATCACAGACAGCATGGCGGCCCTCACCATGAGGGAAATGGACATCACAGGTGTGTGTGTATGTGTGTGTGTGTGTGTGTGTGTGTTACCATGTCTTTTCTTCTTCTTTCTCCTTTTTACTTTACTTCACACTCGCTCACTCTCCATGTTCTCCCTCTCAGCTGTGGTGGTGGGTGCAGACAGGGTGGTTGCCAACGGTGATACAGCCAACAAGGTGGGCACGTACCAGCTGGCCATCGCTGCAAAGCACCATGGGATTCCCTTCTATGTGGCCGCGCCCAGCACGTCGTGCGACTTGAGCCTGGAGAGCGGCAGGGACATCATCATCGAAGTCCGTCCCCCTGAGGAGCTCACCAGTATAAACGGAGTCCCCATTGCGGCCCCGGGTAAGAAGTGTGGGATGCTGGCGGTTTTTGTTGTCACCGGGTAAAAGTCACAAATGTTATTTTAAAGTAAAACACCCATTCTGGGGCATTAAGACACATCATGTCCTACCAAAAAAACTTAAACAAGACACAGTGAAACCTAGTACATGGCTGCACCCACCTCAACTTTGAAGGGTTGCTGACATATAAATTTTCAAGGTGATCTTGAGAGCGAGGTGTTAGCTGCAGCTTGTTTTTGGGCGCAGCCGTGTGTGTTGTCGATGTGCAGTTGTCAATAACATCATGATGTACACTCGACTAACTAATGATGTAACTTCATCACTCAGTTACTCAGCCACCCAGCAACCCAAAGGGCTGGCCCCTGTGGTCCAAACAAAAATGATTACTACTAACACTTTTCTGATTTTTTGGGTGAAAATTTATTCTTTAAGGATTTTATATATATGTAATTTATAAAATGTGTTGGTCTGCGTTAATCTTTTTCTAAACTTGTGCCAGAAAACCCTTGTCCTAGACGAGACTTCACGACTTCAAACAATTTTAAAATGTGTTAAAAGCCTTAAAAATCTAAAACCAACAACACATACTGATAACATAGTTGTATGAATTTACTATTATACCCAACTTTCTTTTAAAATGTATTTTTTATGAAAATGTTGGCCCTTTAAATTTGTATCCCAGATTTTGTCAACTCCATCAGATTTGGATAAAAATCTGATTTAATCAGGCATAAAAAGGGTTAGCTATACCCTAAACTCCCCTGTTTCACTTCCTCGTTTAAAAAAGGCAGGAATACTGCTCAAACAGTCGTGAGCTTTCTGTTTTTCAACAGATTCATTAAATAAATATTGTTATGTGTCTTAACCATCACGTCAACTCTGTGGCCCTTCTAAATCAAAGCTGAGCAGCTCACTACGTCAACTCCGGAAGACGTCAGCTCCCTGATATTACATCTTACTGAGTTGACATCTGTGCTGACGGAGGTGACAGCACTCTCAGTTCTCTTTGATAGTTCATGTGTTTGAAATGATTTTTTTTTTTCAATTTAATAAAAATAAATAAATTACTGCCCCACTGTATGTGATGTCAGCTATGCCATAGAGAAGTTTTTCTCTTATATTCATTAAATATATGTTCATGAGGATATATAAAATGAGTTTCATGGTACACGTAAAGTGTGTTCCTTGTGTTATAAATGATATATATTGTTTATCACAAAGACAAATTACATTACCAACAGAAATAGTGTGCAGGCAAAATATATCAAACTTTTTGATTATACATCTGATTAAATAATGTTACATTTAGTGCAACAAAAAAACATTTCCCTTACGTTTGAGCTTATGACTTGATGTGTGTCTGACAGAGTTGACAAAATTAAAGTCCTCAGCCACAAAAAAATGTTATTTGATAAAAGAAAAATCAAATTACTGGGAGGTTGGTCCATTACAGGGTTAAATAGCCAAGAGTTTGATCTTTTAAAATATATTTTCCAGCATAATTGGAAGAGTAAAAATCAAAACCCCATAAAAATACAGTTTTTCCCCCCAGTTCTCAAGAATGAGTGATAAAATGAGAGGAATATAATGCAAACTCTTTAAAAGTATTGAGTTCAGTAGAGGAGTGAGAGCGACGGGAGAACATCAGGCTGGGAGAGATGGATCAGTGTGGTGCAGTTCCAACATCTGCCCTCAGCTCTGAGCACTGAACCCTCACAGACTTTCAACTGACGTCACATGCAGTGTCAGTGCCAGACTGACAAGAAGGTGCAAGGGCTCCAAATGCTGCACAAGGACCAAGACAGCACTTTGTGAAATCACGTTACCTGCACAGAGGCATTTTTGTGGCCAGTTAAGTGTGAGGGTCTGATTTCACAAAGTGCTTCGTGCTGTCTGCTTGTCGTGAACCCGTTCTTGAGAGCTTTTTCAATGTTTTTTTTTTTTTTTTTTTTTTTTTTTTTTTTATCCTTATTTTCTGATTTCCCCAGCCATCATTTCTTTTGCTGGTTTGTTGTGGGCATTTTTATAATGTGTTTTCACAGCACAACATTAATCTAGAGACCTTAACAACACGACCAAACTTGCAACTGTTCCTGATTTTTGTTGCTCAAATGGTAAACTTTGATCTAAGGTCTAAACTTTGGTCTTTGGTCTAAGTTCTCATGAATTGACTTAGATTTTAGATTTTTGGAAGAGGGACGTTTTATTCTTTGTGTATATGTTCGTGACAGATCAGCATTTTGATCCAAAAAGTTGTACTAGTAGACTATTAAACTCAAAATCCTAAGTCCTTGATAATTAAATGTCCAAAATGAACTGATCAGTTGACCTTTTTCACAATACACGTCATACTGTGTCTGTCTGTGAGCTTGGCGAACAGATAACGTAGATCACTATGTCAGGATAGGAAATAGAAGGAAGGGTCCGGCTCATACGGATCTTCACCGCCTATTACCCTTACTGACCAAGTCCTTCTTGTTTTAGCATCTTCCACATGTTTTCCTGAATTTTTCAATGGTTTAGACAACATAAAATCAACTTAAATTGAATATTCAGCATGTAATCCATTGTGTCGTTTACATTCCAGCACCTCCAACAAGGCCACGCATCCATTTTATTGACAAAACTGTGACGAAGGTTCAAACAGTCTATGCCTTTATTAGACCGTGACAGAAGATGGATGCTGAGAAATTATAGGAGAGAGAGAGAGAGATGGGGACTGACATACAAAAAAGGTCGCAGGCCAGATTCAAACCAGAAATGTTGCAGTTCTCATCAGCCCCTTAAACCCTCTAGATCCTCAGGTCACATCTCCTGCTATTGTTGTTAACACTGGAACGCTATGAACTGTGGGTAAGTCTCACAAGAAACGCTGCAGAATTGGTGGCTGCACCCGAAATTCCATACTAACATGCTTTTGTGCGACTTTGTAGTCCAAGACTTTAGTATGAAACCAGCAATATGCGAGGTACATACTGTTTCTGGGGAAATATTACAGCATGCTCTTGGCACTAAGGCAGCATAAATATCCCAGAATGCAATGCAGTAGTGACAATGATAAGACGAAAGCGGACAGTGACCAAGGCAGCTCTTGTGTACCATCAGTAACGCCTCAACTTAAATGCTAGTAAGGTTCGACTTTGCTAGGCATAATATATTTTTTAAAATTAGCTCATCGTTGGCACGAGTTACCACGGTTACACATCTCCATCCAGCAAGGAGGCTCTCGGAAAGAGACGCGATATGTAATGAGCAGTGCATCCGAAAATATACAATAGTATGAAGTTATGGTATGTAGATGGGATGTGCATGTGCAGCGGTAGACAAAATGTGCTCAGAAGGAGGTTAAAAAAAAGCCCTCAGTCACCTATGCGTCAAAGTCTGAGCTGATAAAAAATCATACATTGAAGTTATGTTTTAGATGAGTTTGTTAGAGCTGAATTGAGTCATTTGATCTCTAATTACGTTGCCAGAGCAGAGGGGTGCTCGGTGACATCACAGTAATTAAAGCACACTCATTTAATGAGCTCACTGGCCCCTGGAGAGGAGGATGTGCTTGTACATCACTCTCTTTAACTTTCCTCTCACACGCCTCTCTGGTCCTTCCTGTAAACAGTATTTTAGAGTACAATTAAAAGCCTGCCATTATTCTATCATTTATTTGCAGTCAAAGAGAAACCAGAAATGGACCGATTGTACTAACAGCCATTACCTGTATAGCCAAAGCCCGATGTAGCTTATCCCTCAGTGCCATTGAGCTCCATTGTTGTCCAAAGACTATTAAAATTACATCAGTGAGACACCCAGTTACACTAGGGGACATGTTCGTTCATTACCATAAACAAAGGCTCTGCAGTTCATTTAGATTCAATCCCACATACACTAACTCGCTGCTGTAAATACTCACAGAAGCACCAAATGCGGTGCAAGCAAATGCACTATCAATTCACTAGCAACATAGCACATAATTGAAGATTCACATCTGTGGCTGAGTGGCACTAACAGAGCAATGAAGTCAAAATATTGAGCTACAGACTAGGGTCAGGGTTGCCAGGTCTGCGCTTTTAGGCTACTTTTGAAGTATTGCTGTGGGGTGACTTTGTTGTCCGCTGGTTAGTGGACGGATTTTGCATGCAAAATACATTAATAGTATACAAAGAAAATACACATTCATAGTTGAAATGAAATAATTTATTTACTAACTTCTGTTTATTTACAACTTTATTCTTTGTTTCACTTTTTCCTGCTGCAGGTATCGAGGTGTGGAACCCGGCATTCGACGTGACCCCTCACCAGCTCATCACAGGAGGAATCATCACAGAGCTCGGGGTCTTTCTCCCCTCTGAGCTCCAGGCGGCGCTCACCGGCCGCCTCACTGCCCTCTAAAAGCCACTCAGCCCGTCCTGCTGGTCCGTGTGCGCCACTGCACCTTAACGTCACACACTCAAAGACACTCTCATTTCATTACAGAACACGTACACACGGTCATAGTTGTAGTTTCATTTAATTTTGGTCAGGGCACAGTCACTGTTACATGTCAGTGGTGCACACAGAAGAAAATATGGTCTTAATATGTTCTTCAGTCTCTGTTCACCCACACACAAAGTCACTGCAGGGAGTCAGGCAGACACGTGTGCAGTCTCCCTTTTCTTTTCTGTCCCTCATTTTTGTCTGTAGTCTTTCCATTTCACCTTTTCCCCAAGTTTTCCATCCTGTATTTCACTCTCTCTTGCCGCCCCTTTCTCTTTCTAAACGGCTTCTGCGACAAGGAATAGTGCTCAGCTGGACTCAATCCCACAAATTCTATTTGGCAAACAACTTTTACGAGTCATTACTGAGGTGATTTTTCAGGGCTATGTCAACTGCAAACAAAAAAACAAAACAAAAAAACTTTCAAAAATTCTAAGTGGCATGACTGAT
>JAJHUR010125262.1:0-12176 GCA_027495735.1 Lutjanus campechanus | reverse complement strand
TCTCCATGACCAATATAAGCAAAACTCAAGAACTCACGCCAAAACAATCTAGATGGATAAATAGCAATGCAAGATTGATTTGATTTAGGGGTGAACTGTCCCTTTAACCTAAATTTAATCTTGCTCTAATAAACCATCATAAACCAAGTCTTCACCCTGACATTCATGATTTATGTTATGGGGACTTGCCTTTGGTCCCCATAAGGAAAGCAAGTCCCCACTATGTGAGTGTGTTAACACATTTATGTCTCTACAGTAATCCATGTACACACACACACACACACACACACACACACACACACACACACAAACACACACACTTAAGTATCAGTTGTATTTTCAGTAGAGACCAAGAACATCACTCTAATTCCCACAGATCTCTTTTTTCACTGTGCTATTGCTGCAAAGCAGTGGGTCACAATGTGATACATACGAGCATCTACATGAGGAAAAAAAAGCAGCGTGCCAAAAAAAAAGAGGAAAAATCAGGCGAGCTGAATACATGAACATGCTGATTGAACCCGCTGAAGTAGCTGCAATCTTTTATGTGCTGTATCTCGAAAGTGGCTCCTCTCTCAGCTCTCATCCAGGAGCGCTGGTAATCTACAAATAGGCGGCTTGCTTGATTGTCCCTTTTCTGTCAGCCCCCTCTTCTATTAAAAAAAAAAAAAACTCTGACTCTCTTCCTGAGGGGCTGTCTCTTTTTCCTCTTTAGCGTTTAGGGGTCTAAGGATCACAGTTTTATCCGCGTTAGCAGAATTCCGGTTAGCTGTTGGAATGCCAGGAACGCTCAGAAAACTGGGCAGAGTGCGGCGGCCTCATCTGACATCTCCTTTGATGTGTTAGAGGGTGAGTGATGGAGGGGGAAAGTGTGTGTGTGTGTGTGTATTAGTGAGGGAGTGTCAAAGAAAGAAAAGGATCAGGACGCATATGTGGATGGAAGGACAGAGAAAAGGAAGCGTTTATATACGCAGACAGGAATATTTGCCCAACAAAGGAAGGCTGCACTGAAAAATAGAGCAGAATTCAGTATAAATAACTAGTTTTTATCTTTAGGTAGGCGTGGAAGCCTAGAGTTGAATGTGTTTGTGTATTAGTGTGCAATTCAGATCTGGAGGGTTGTGGTTAGCCTAATTTCACATCAAGATAAAGTGTTATTTTGGTTTACACTTCCTCCAACCCCTCTCCCTCCCGCCGTCTGTCTCACGCTCACTCATCTCAGCGTGCTCCTGGCAGGAGAAGTGCCTGAAGTTTCTCGAAAAAGTCTTATTACAACACGAAGAAATGCAAATATATGCACATGAAATAGGAATAGAAAACAGTTTACACAGCAGTTGGAGTCAGTTTCAATTCAGTCAAGTTGGCACCCAGTGAACTCCTTTAATCAAAATGAAAGTTCAATTCAATATGGGTGTTGTTTAGTCATAATGTGGTATGCTATGTTTTTTTTTGTATTCCACGTTTTTCAGTATTAAACTTTTGGAGGAAAAATTGAAAGTTAATACCTCTGGAGGTCCACTGTCGTTTTAACACTTCAACAGTGATGTTTAACGAGATACTTTGGACTATTTGAACTGGGGTTCTATGAGGTACATATCAACAGTAGATGCTGGTCGGCAGGCCTCCAGTTTGGAGACGCAAAGAGGCGCACCAGCATGGAAGCTTGGCAATGAACTGGTGAGGACAGGGTCAGCAACAAAAGATATTTTTAGCCAATAAAAAAAAAAGCCCACCTAAAAAAAAAAGGATCAATATCATTTTAAGTGTATGCTATATTTAGAATATTTTCACCTCTTTACTTTGGCGTCAGCCTCTACCGATGGGAAATATGTCTCTTTCCAAGCCAACCAAACTCAGTTGGTGAAATGAGTCATTTTAGCTCCCAGAAAACAGGAGTTGCTGGTTTAATGTTGCCTTGATCTGGTCATTTGTTTGTGTTATCGTATGATGTGGTGAATCCAAACTATGCTTTTAAAACAATTAAGTCCACAGACAAACCAACAGATTGAGTCAGCAGTAGACCAGCGACTACCGTGTTCTGCATGGTAAAATGACTAATTTTGCCAATGGAGTCTGGTTTCTTTGGAGAGAGCAACATTTGGCTTGTATAACGGCAGTTTCTAGTCAGAAATGGCTGCCTCATGGAAAAAAAGTACAAAATATTTCAAAATATATCGTACACATAGTGATATAGGGTGGCACGGTGGTGTAGTGGTTAGCACTGCTGCCTCACAGCAAGAAGCTCCTGAGATTGAATCCCCAGGGCCTTTCTGTGCACAGTTTGCATATTCTCCTCGAGTCCACGTGGGTTCTCTCCAGGTACTGCAGGTTCCTCCCAAAGTCCAAAGACATGCAGGTTAATTGGTAACTCTAAATTGTCCGTAGTTGTGAATGTGAGCTTGAATGGTTGTCTGTCTCTATGTGGCAGCCCTGCGATGAACTGGCAACTCTGTCCAGGGTGTACCCCGCCTCTCGCCCAATGTCAGCTGGGATAGGCTCCAGCCTCCCCGCGACCCGTCAAGGATAAGCAGTTATCGACAATGAATGAATGAACATAAAGTGATGTTGACTTTTTAGGGAGACCGTTTTTAAGTGGCTTAAAGATCCTTTGTTGCTGACCCTGTCCACAGCAGTTCATTGTTTAGCTTCTGTGTTTGTTCCCCTCTTTGCTTCCCTTAACTGGGAACGTGCTGACAGGCATCTACTGCAGGTAACACACTGACTATTAGTGCCGCATAAAACCCTACATCAAATAATCCCTTTAAATGTAGTCTACACAGGGAAGATTTAGTTTCCAAGTTGCAGAAAAGTTAGATAACGAACACATTTGCCTGGGAAACTTTTACAGAAGAATGTAGGTTGTTTACTTTCAAGAACAAATGTCATTGTGTATGATGCGGCCGTGTCAGTCTGTCAGTCAAATTGTTGCTTTCTTCTTTGCTGCATGTGTGTCTGCGTTGCTGTTATTATATGAAGTCTGTTGCAAAATAGATAAAAGAAGAACTCGTCCAACAGTTCCAGGTGCATGTGCCAGTCTGAGTGTCTCAGCGAGGGGGCTGGGAGGGACACGCACACTCGCACTTCTCATGATGCGCGAGGAAGATCTCGTCTATGATCCAGCGCACCCGCGGCCTCCGATGGCGCTGATTGACCTCTGGGGCGTACTTCAGCACCTAAAGGAGTCAGAGAACAAGACAAAGGATAAAGAGAGTGGAGAGAAAGTGTATTCGCTGTTGCCTGAATTGTTGGTAGGTGTCGAAAATACTTTGTCATTTCATTGCCAATAAATTCAATATGAATCTGAAAGAGGGAGAGACACGAGAAATGTCAAGAAAATAATGAGAGGCTGATGTAAAGTCTGTTTTTAAGAGCATCAATCATGACTCACTGCAGGAGCTGAACAGAAAAGAGAAATACAGCTCCCTGAGAGTATCTGCAAGTGTCTGACATTGAAACAAGTGAAGGACGTCAAAACATAGATTAGGAAGCAAAGGCAAGGTTTCTAAGAATGCACTAGTGTACTGTGAAAGTCTGGAGGCCATGAGAGAACAATTACATGCCCTCCCTTCCCTTTGTTAATCATAACTGGCCGCACTGGAATTCCTGTTTTATTCTATTCAAAGAGAGAACAGTGCAAAAACATGACATCAGGCACTTAAAGGGATAGTTCGAATTATTTAATGTTGAGTTGAGGTATTTATTGATAGTCAGTGTATGCCAGTTGGCAAGCCTCAAAAATCAATGATAGTATGGTAAGTATATTTAGAATATGTTCACTGCTTCACTTTGCCGTTAGACAGCCTGGAGCGATATCAGTAAAAACAGTAATTTTACCTCACAGAACACAAGATTTGCTGGTCGACCACTGCCTCATGTGATTCCAGTGTTTTAGAAGAATAGTTCAGATACACAGAAGTCACACAACGCAAAAAAAAAAAAAAAAAAGGTTCAAGGCAGCAGTGGACTCGCAAGTTCCAACTTACTAATTTCACTCATGGAGTTTGGTATCTTTGAAGAGAGTGATATTTGGCATACAGTATATATAATGTAGGGCTGGGAATCTCTTGGCAACTCACGATTTGATCTGGATTGCAATTCAAAGCTATGATGCAATTGTTAAATATCAAAATTTTCATCAAAATTTTAGTCGAATTGTACCAATCTGCAGTTAGTCACGCTCAGCCATCTTCACCAAAACTCAAGCAGTAGCCATGTTTAGAATGTAAACATGAAACGTTTTGTGTTTTGTCATCCAACTGGTTCGGTCTTATGGAACATAAAGCCTGTCTTTCTAATTGTTACAGAATGCTGAGAATTAGGTTTTACATTTCTGGTTATTGACTTTGCGGCATTGATTCATAATCTTTTAAGGCAGGAAAACGATGCATCTAAGAATCGATTATTTCCCCCACTCCTAATATAATGGTGGTTTCTCATTGGAAAAGGCTGTCTGATGGCAGGTAAAGTGGTGAAAATAGTCTAAAAACGGACATCTAAAAAATAATCTGTGTATGGTATATTTAGAGTCACTTCTGCTGCAGACCCTGTCCACAGTGCTACATTACTTAGCTTCCTTGCTGGAACTCCTCTCTGCTTCTCCAAATTGGGGGCGTGTCGACTGGCATCTACTGTAGGTAATAGACTGACTATGGATAAATACCTCATACAACCCGATAAAAAATCATCTGAACTATCCCTTTAAAGCAAATGACAGGGTTTATCAATAAACTGTACACACAGATTACTCATATACACAGACAGTGTGCTGTTAACATTTTTTACTCTGTCAAAAAGTTTGCATATTGTGGTTTTAAAAGTTGGAACTTTTTTACAAATGTAACAAATGTGTTACACCTCCAATGACTATGGAACTGATGTTATAAGTTAGATTTAGACAGCGTTTCACTATAAGTGACATTGTTGCAGATGGCCACATTGTTCGCAGGTGCCACTTCTAATGTGAAAATAGAGTGGAAGTACAAATTGTTCCACAAGCGATGCAGTGAATTTGTTCTCCAAAGCTCAGTGAAAGCAAGGCTGCCCATGATTTATGTCAGGACTTCCCAGCACTGAAACAATAGTGGGAGTAATAATGTGTTTCTTTAGAAGTTCAGTCAGTAAAGGAAGCACTCACAGGTCTCACACTGCCTGCAAGGAGGGAAGATGGAGAAACATACGCGCACAAACACACACCGGAACACAACCAAACGCTAAAATGGTAGCAGCTTAACGTATGTACAGTATATACAAACACCTTTTGTAATGCTCTCATATACAGTGACTTACACACAACGCTCACATCCACATGGCACAATTACAACCCAAATCCCACTTTTGTCTAAATTTCCATTGTATGATTTTTAACAAGAGGGAGAGCCCTGCGGACCAAGTTTCAATAATGAAGCTGTACGAGAACAAAGCCACAAAGAGATGGAGGGAAGAGAGAGAAAAGAATGAATGACAGGCTTAAAGAACGAGAATGGCGCATTGCAAAGGGATAAATTGAAAATGGGAATTGGGAAGAATGAAAGGATGATGGGAGCCCACAGAGAGAGTGATAGAATGCTAACAATGCATTGAGAGAGATATGGAGAGATTGGAAAGAGGAAGAGGGGGCTGACATGGAAACGAATGGAGGAGAGACGCAGGGAGAAAGTGTGAGGCTGCTGCTGCATTGCTGCTTTATTGTTGATGCAGCGCCTGCCTCTGCACACCCAATTTCTCTCTCCCCGCTCACGCACTAGCTCACTTACTCGTGCACCATCTTTCTACCCCCCTCTCAGGTACTAAAATGCACTGGACATTTTACATGTTAGTCTTGTGTTTAAATAAGCACCCGCATCGCTTTTCTGTAACGCTGCCGGCACAGCTCAAGCCTAAATTGAATGCTGTCACATTAATTGGAAGGACACAGCATGCACAAGAATATGCAGTGATATCTTAAAAGCCCATTTTCTTTCCGCCTCTTAAAAGCACTAGGTCTATTATCATTCTTATGCACATGGAAATAAAATCAGTTTAATAAGTGTAAAACAGATTATAGTGGATACTTAAACTGTAAAGGAGATTCTTCTCATGTCAAACCAGTCTATAAAACGGCATCTTAGTTCATTTTCTTCATTCTCTTGTGGTGTGGGTTGAAAAAAAGAGGAAAAAGGCCCAGAAAATCCACAATAATCATCAGGCATCAGTCACCCTTTCATCCTTATGCTCACAGTATGAATATCCAACAAATCCTTTGGACACATATGTGAGCAAACACGAATTAGCCAAGGTCACAGTCTAACATCTTGAGATTTTTTTTTTTTTTTTTTAAATGTTTCAGCACAGTCAGACTATAAAATACAAAGCAGAATTATTTATCTAATAAAATGATGTAATTGATGACAACATTTATCTGGAGATTCACTATTGTGTAGGCCTGGGGGATAAAACAGCCATCTATAGCAAGACTGCAAGAAAACGGTCTGAGAAAATAGTTTCACTTAAATGCATTAAATGCAAACTGCCATGAAAGCACATAATGAATATGCCCCAGCTCATAAAAGGCCTGTCATATAGAAAGGCCCTAAGTGTGCCCCCTTCCCGACTCATAAACAGCCTATCATATCCCTGGCTGCAATGATTGACACACAAACAGCCAATCATTTAACAGGTGTGTTGTTCAGTTGCACCATGTGACATGTGACAATGACAACAGAAACAGTGTGGAGTCATAAAATTAGTGCAGACGGAGAGGAAATTGTGAAAAAAAAGGGACAGGTTAGCGCCAGTATGGCAGTTTAATATTTTGACATGTTTTTTAGTTTGGACGACATGTGAAGCCTGCTGCCACTGCAGTCAGACCCTGGATAAGTGGAAGGAAATGGACAGTTGGACAACAGTCAGAACAGTGTTGTCTATGGACTGTACAGGAATACTCTCCAAACCAAACTTATTTGATTACTTTAGCTGCTTCCACCCTTTGGAGTACACAACATGTTGACAGTAACGAGCTACATGATCAATACTTATCGATATGGACCGATGTAAAACTTTACCATTGTGACAAACTTTCAGCTATATTGCTCAGGCCTACTAGGCTCCTTCTACCACTGTATGTTCACAATGTTTTCTAATGAAGACAAATCATTGTAAATTAAGTTTTAAAATAAGCCTTTTTCACGGCAGCTATTTTGACAGGAAATAGAAGGGTAAACACAAGGAAACTAAAAAAAAAAAAGAATAAAAAAAAAAGAAGGAAGGGTCCTTACATCACTAAAACACTCAAATCTGAAAGAAAACACACACTGACTAATTTTTCCAAATGTGTGTATTTGTGTATTTGTTGTTTGTCTCCAAATAGCATAGCTGACATTGAATCTCACATAAGCTCTGGAGCATCAAATGTTCTGTAGTGATGGAATTAAGCAACATTACACGAGAGGGTGTGCCGCTTTAATGTCATTCTTAGCATGAAAGTGCTGTGATTAGCATCAGTCTGTCAGCATCACTGAAGCGCTAATAATGATGCTAAAGCTCACCCTTGAGTGTGATATTGCGATTATACAACAGGTTACCAACAAAATAAAAGATGTAATCAAAATGTTAGTTCTGTTTTCCTGGAAACACACACAGTCTGACTAATAACTGGAAAACACGTCAGTAGAACTCCTATGTATTATAACCTAGTTTACTACTCCAGCAGGTAGGTAAACCCCTAGTAACGACCTAGCAACAGAGACAATTTATAGTCCCCAATGAATCAGCCTAAAAACTTTTTCCCAACTGAATAAATACCATGCATGTAAACACAACTGCTTTGCCAGCTCAGTCTTGCTCTAATTCAGGTATCTGCCATGCACAGTTGTAGCTTCTATGTCTTCAGACTTTTTATTTTTAACCCTCAGTGCATGTTGGGCTCATTTTTGGGTCATTTGAGTTTTCATTGTATGACTATTTAGGCTGTGCTTGAGCATATGGCATCAGTCTTGGCGAGGGCTAATGTTTTTTGACCAATTTTGGAATTTAAACCTCACCTCCTACGTATATAAACCTTATAATGCACTTTGTGCTCAGCCGCCAACTTAATTTACCCCTTAAGCCCATTTTTGGACCATTGACTTCCATTAAAACCACACTTTTTGACCCCCCCCCCCCCCCCCCCCCCCCCCCCCCCCCCCCCCCCCCCACACACACACACACACACACACCCCTGTCAATAGACAATTGAAGCGAGATTTTTCAAATATTCTTTTGCTTCCCTGCACTTATGACTTGAAAACTGTAATTTATTTTGTTTTTCATGGGATGGCGCTATTTTCTCACCTCTGCCATCGGTTTCAATGAGAGGCTATAGAGCTCCCGTGCTGCTAATGCTGCCGCAGACCACCTGGATATATAATTTCAACTAAAAATGCTCTGTCTGTGTTCTTAGTGATGGAATAGTGTGATGTATATGTATGTTTTGACAAATAAATGTGTGTGTGTGTGTGTGTGTGTGTGTGTGTGTTTGTGTGTGTATCCAAAACATAGACACTGAAATCCATATTGAGAATGTAAATCCATAAAAACTGTATTTTTTAATCCCACTGCCAATCGAGCATAAATTCATGAATTTGCTAATATTAGATGCTCATCCTGTCCTTATGCCTTGAAAATTGTAATATTTACTATTTTTCAGATGTTTGGTGAGTTTTATCCTTCTTGCCCTGAAGCACAAACACACTCCAAGGAGAAACCAGGGAAATCTGATGCATTCTTGTCATTATTTCATGGTTATTAGTTTTCCAGACCATTGTAGCAAAAATAAAAAGTAAAAAATTGTCAATCTGTATTGGTATGGATGCCAAGGATGGTGAAGGACTGTGTATGTACTGAGATTTGTGTGTGTTTGTGTGTTTGTGTGTTTGTGTGCGTGGCTACAGAGATAGAAATGGTACTGAGGGTCAATAGCTCCTTATGGGGTAAAATCCTGAAAATGAAGATGAATATAGTTTTTATGATCAACACTTCAGTTGGAAAAAAATAGTCGTTGTAACAATAAATTAATATATGTTTAGTCATATTAATCATAAATGCCCAAAAATGGGCCAAAGGTACGGTGGCCGACAAGTACAAGTGTTTTCTGTAGTTTCAATGTGTTCATCACAGAATGAGCAGTTATTATGATCTAAACCAAAACGGTGTCTTTAGAATTCAGCAGAGGGGTATATTCCATTGAGAACCTTAAAGTGAACGTCCTTTGCTTTTGGTGCAACAGGAAACTTGAAGAATTTCGTTCTCAGACTCTCTGCTTCTTTTTTAGAGAAGAACTGTAGAATTTAATTCCTGTTTGATGAGAACGGATATAATTCTTTACGGACGTATCAACGTGTGGAGCAGATGAGTGAATGAGAAGAAGAAAGTTATTGGTGGCAGGAAAATTGGAGTCGGGAGATGCTACATGAAAAAGTACGTACTCTTTCTTTCTTTCTTTCTTTTTTCCACATGTGGCCCTCATCTTTTACTGTATTATGAAAGTCTTTTTGCATTTGTTTTCTTATTTGCAGCGCCTGTCTGTATATGCAGCGCGTTTGTACTTGTCGGCCACCGTACAAAGGAGTATTACACCAAATTTAAAATCTGACCTTGCACAAAAAATCAACATGCATTAAAATCAATGTTGTTGCTAATCATTGACATATACCACACTGTTATAATCCCCCTCAAAAAAATCCACTTGGCACTTAGTATAATTTTTTACTTCAGTTATTGTGGGGGGTTTTTTCAGTCAAAAACCCCAGTCCTATCCTGTTAACAAGCTGGCATTTAAAGTTCCACACTTCCGCACATGCGTCCATTAAAATATATACGAAGTCTCGCGGGAACGACGCCATGTTTACATCCTACCTGCTACATGCTACAGCTGATATTTCTGCTAAAAACATGGCGTAAATGGCGTCTTTTGCGGTTAATTTCTCGCAGACACTTGGATTACACCACACAAGCAGGATGGAGACATTTTGTGTTTGTTTTGTGTGCTATTTTTAACGTTTTATCCGTGGTCACCGATCTCTGCCATTGTACTGGATGAGGCTGCTACCCTGTTTCTCCTAAAACTCCAGGATTGTTTGGTGAACTGAAGACCTTCACCCATCATCACATCGGCATAGAGGTGAGTACATACTCAATGGCTTATTCTCACAAAGTGGAATATCACTTTAAGCTAGTAGCACCTGTCACAGACCAGGAACAGAGTTTCTGTGTGATCCAAAGATTTCCAATAATTCCAGAGCGCTGTAAAGCCCAAAAGTCAAAATTTATCAAAAAAAGGGCAGATTTCCAAAATTCCCATATTTCACATTTATTGGCATTTCACCTTTCAAAAACTACATGTTCACTGAAGGAGGGAAGGAAGGAAGGCAGAAAGGAAAACATAATACAAATAATACAGCTTTAATACAAAAGGAAAGAAGAGCAGAAAAATGTAAGAAAAAAAAGAATAAAAACAAAGAGAAAAGGAAAAAGAGTCATGGTCCAGCAGTGCGTCTTGTCTGTCTGTTTTATCAGACCTACCTCGTGTAGTTTGAGTGTGGACTTGGAGACCTGACAGGTGCAGCCGCTGTTCCAGTTTTCGGTTCCGCAGCCGCAGTTGCCTCCACAGCGTTTGACCAGCAGACATCGAGGGAAGAAGACAGCGTTGGTGGCCCTCAGCTCCTCGCGCAGGTTCACGGAGTAGTTGCGAGGAGTACAGCTGTACCGCTTGACGTCGTCATAGAGACGGTTCAGATCAACTGGACAGAGGGAGAGAAAAACAGAGAAAAGAACTCAGCAGTTTGTTTCCTCTTTGCTGTGGTGTTTCTTGACTACACACTTCACAGCGGTTACTCTGCAAGGTCACGTTGTGTTTGGCCTGCAGTGTGACACGTTCCTCCTTGTATTTCATGTTGTTGAACATTCACATTCAGCCTTTTCTTTCTTCATTCGCATGTGTTATCATGGCAATGTACTCTATGTACTCTTTATTTTCATACTCACTTCAAGAATTCAAAGAGTCATTTATAGTGCAGTTTTTATCATTATACAACACAGGGTTGTACAACAAATTAGAGTTGTAGTTCCTTCATAATACACACATATGATACTACTATTATTAATAACAATGTTAAAGTTACTGTAAGGTTACATAGGGCTGCAACTAACAATTATTCTCAGTTCGGTCCATTATTTTCTCGATTAATCGATTCATAGTTGTTTGTCAATAAAATATCGGAAAAGGGTGAAAAATGTTGATCAGTGTTTCTCAAAAGCCAAGACGACATCCTCAGATGTTTTGTTTTACCCACAAACCAAAGATATTCAGTTTACTGTCATAGCTGTATAAAGAAACGAAAATATTCACATTTAAGAAGCTGGAAGATAGATTTTGGATTTGTTTTCTTGAAAAATTATTCAAACCGATCAATCGAAAATCAAAAAAGTTGGTGATGCATTTAATGATCAGTTAATGTTAATAAGCAAGTAAATGTTGCAGCTCTAGTGTCATGTGGTACGAAATAACCAATAACAAAGAAATGTTTTTCTACCATATGAGTGGTCTGCAATAATACGAACAGCTATTTAAATAAGGAAGGTTGAGAGAGACACAAAACCATCTAAAATTTATTATTGCTTGTCTCTTGCTTCATATATTCATTAACAGAAATATGTGGCATGCGGGAGACAGAGAGGGGAGAATGAAACGGGGGAGGGAGGCAAATAAGGCAAAGTGGCTGTAATTCACACTAAAAATATGCCCAGTATCGATTGAATGAAAATGGTTGAAAGACGGAGAGAGACTATTAGATGCGAGTACAATTGCAACAACAATTGACTGTAAAGGAACAGATGGAGAGATGAGTGGAGGAAAGACAGAGATGAAGATGCAGAAATAGATAACACGGGCCAGAAGAGGAAGCAGGGCCCATTAATTGATTCTAGATTGAAAGTATTGACTGCGGTCTTTCTTCATGTCATCACTTTGAAGGAAATGATCGTGTTTGTGCACATGGGATCTTTGTTCATTGTCCTGCTGCAATGATTCCAAACTAATTTCAGGATAATCAAAGGGTCTATGGGACAAGCTGATGGGATATAAGGGATTAGAGCACTGGTCCAGGGGGGAAAACTGGGAGGGCCAGAACCAGGTTGCTACATAAAGAGAGCCTGAGACCAGT
>JAJHUR010125246.1:2596-27495 GCA_027495735.1 Lutjanus campechanus | reverse complement strand
TTAACAAAGTTTTGGGAGAGATTGGATCACTGGTCAACTTCGCTTTTAAGAGAGAAGAATATAAACATCATCATTCATGTGTCCGCTACATTGTTTGCTCTGGTGCTCTCAATGCTTACAGTCGAGCATACATCATGAGCAACTGCTGGTATAACTATCTCAAAAATGAGAAAATGAGATTCAAAATTTAGCTGCTCCAAAGCTTAGATATAACACCATGTCCCAGGGGCCGAATCTATAAAACTCTGTGTATATTTAGATATAGATATCTGAGTAGACACAAAACTTTTTGTCAGATTTATAAAACCCTGCATCTGCACATCTGTTCCCACATGTTTTTTCTTCAAACATTTCAATCATCCTGAAATTGTGAGGACATGCATGAGTCTTCTGACCAGCCCCTCAGTTTACTATAAATGGTCTGAAACACATCCCCAATAACATTTAATGTGTTTTATTTGCAAGCCAAAGTTCTGGCACCAGCTACAAAATGAAACAGGTTGAATGGCAGAAAGTGACTGAATCTGTGATTCTGTTAGTTTTAAGGTACAGACCCTGGAGGAGATTTAAAAAAACAAAAAACAAAAACAGTGGGGCACAGGGGACTGCACCATCGGGTTCAACGAGGAGGCATCAGGTCTGACGCACTCAGTCCTCACCACCAGGCTGCGCAACATGACACACGCTCTCATATTTTGCTGGTTAACACCTGATGCTTTGAAGCACCACCATCACCCTTTTAAATCCCAGTGAATGCAGCACTCCACCACTGAGTGTGCACGTCTGCTGTGTACCTGTGGGATTTATATTCATTGTCATCTTAAGCATAAAATGTATGCATTCTAATGGTTTACATTGTGTGAACAGGAAATGGCACAATTATCAATGATTATTAATTAATCACATCAAACCCTTCTGCTCCAGCTCAGTTCAGTGTGCACAAATCCAAGAGGACGGCTCTTGGAAACTGAAAGCGGTCCATCATCATCATCATGGGGCAGAAAATCAGTACATTCTCTGAATGCACAGTCTTGCCCAAATTGCGTATTTGGTGTGTCATCCAGCTGAGTCAACGCAACATCATTTGGCACACCTTTTATACATGGCTACAGCCTTTATATAGTTGCATTTCAATGACCTGTTAATTGGTCAGACTGCAACAATACAGGATCATATTCCTGTATTCATATTAATGCATAGTGTCCTTTTTTCGCAACATCACACTACTAAGACTGTGTACAGGGTATGCACGGTATGAAAGATGTTTACTGGTGAATACATTCTCACCGCCCGTGGTTTTTTATACATTCCAGAGCCAGCGTGGAAAGTAGAGTAAAATTTGTTTCCTGATTTTTGAGGATCCTGAACCCAGCGAGATGGAAGATTTATAGAGTGATTTGGAAAATGATTGGACAATGGGGAAAAAATGCAATCAGGCTTTCCCCCACTGAGTTGAGGACTTTTCAAGTCGAGGCATTCAGGGTGCTCCTAGTGTTCAAAACACGAGGCATCCAGGGTGCATTAGCAGCGCACAAAACACTTCCTGCCCATAGAAAACAACTGGAAAAAGACACCTCTCGCTGCCAAAACTGAACTCTGTCTAATTGTCTGTTATTCAACTATTAGGGGGCACACCCAATCTAATTGCAACACATGCATGATATTGGTGTCTTTTATTTAGTACAGACCAGAAGGATCATTTTCCTGAATTCTTGATTTATTCTTGTACTCTTGTTTCCTGTCAACTCTCAGGAGACTGGTGGTGAATGTTTCTTCACAGTAGAGCAAAGGCTGCAGCTGTCAACAATGAATGCTGCAAGTAGAGGGACAGGGTGGACAGGCAGACAGACAGGTGGCTGGGAAGGTCAGTCACTCTGTGACCGGACAGGAGTCAGAGGTTATCACAGTTATGATGATTGGAAGTGACTGAAAGGCAAGGAGAGAGACGGGCGGGGCGGCTGATGGCTTTAGTGTCCCTCTGTGGAAAATAATACCAGGAGACGTTGGGCTGACTATGATTCAGCACTCAGTCAGTAATGATGCTCCTGATTCATCTCAGTCTTCTTCAGTGTCTCGTGCTCAGCTCACCCAGAGTGCTCTGCCCCTGATCAGCGCTGATTAGAGGTAGACTAACATGGACGCCACACTCCTGTGAATCACTGATTGCCCTACATTTGTTTAAAACATTCTCCTTCTAATTAAAGTCAACTGTGACCCTGCATCGCCCCATGCATGCACAGACACACACACACACACACACACACACACACACACACACACACACACACACACACACACACACACACACACACACTACATGATATGCTTTATTAATGAAACATGAGCTCCACCAGCCCCACTGAGCCCCTATCCTTCTCTTTCTTGTTGCTCCTCTCTGAGAGTTTGCAGCCAGAGGCATCGCTACTGGTTAAGCGCCGGTCTACGAGCTGGAGCTGCTGCCACACACACACAGACACACACACAGGAGCTTGTTATAGTGAACAACTCACGTCATCCTTCTCTCTACACAGCTGACCTTTACTTTAGTCAGCAGATAGATGAAATGAAACTGTGAGCGCCTGGTGATGAAGAAGAACAAGACGCACTTCTGTTTCTCGCTCTCTCTCTCACACACACACACACACACACTCACGCACAATATGAAAATGCCTATTTGCCATTTACATTAAAGCCATCAGAACTGTCCTCCATTTCGTTGGCAATTTCATCTCCATTCTTTCCACTTTCACAATTATTTAAAGGTATTATATGAATAATTTCCCCAAAAAATAATGTATAGACTTATATAAATATAATCCCTTTCAATCATCATTATTGGCTCATTATTGTCTCATTGTTTTGCGGTGCTCAGTGCAAAATGTCATTTAAAGTTAAATTTTATAAGTAATAGCCTGACTCACCAGTTGTACGCTCTGGGAATAAACCTGCCATCGGTCACTTGTTTCAGTCTGCATCGCAGGATCTGCTATCTGCATTTTCAAAGTCCCAGGAAACAACAACAACTTCCAAGCTAGCAACCTACACACTGAAAACAGCAAATAAGCAACAAGCTAGCAGCTGTGACCTTTTCATTTGCGGTAATGTAGCCATTTTAATGCCAGGGCTCGCCTCCTGATGAGCAAATGTTCCACCAAAACAAGTTCCTCTCGCCATCACTGCATCCTGGGCTTATCTCCGCCAGAGCGATTGTGTGGAGTCAGAACTTTCTGCAGTATTGAGTGCTGTGTGGATATAATAACATGGATGAGGACTGGAGAAAGAGAGCAACATTTTTTTAATTCTGGCTTTTTGTGGAGCGATGATGGTTACTTCTGTACAGAGTGGATCATAGATAAATTATAAGGAACTAGACAGTGTGCACAAAGATGGCGCCCATTCAGTCCAATGAGAGTTGCTTGCCAGGTGCATGAGCCAAAAAGGTTTTAAGCTTCCACATTTACTTCCTGGTTGTGCAGCCCACTGAATATGTGCAGTAGTGTTTCTCCCCACCTTCCCCTGAGTTCCCACTCAGCCCCTTGACTTTACATTGTGATCACATCACAGATTTTATATTGCTTCTGTTGGCTTGAGGAAAATTTTACAAATATAAAAACCCTGTGGGTCAAAAATGTATAAAATTGACCTTGTTTGCAGTGGGGATTTTTTTCTCTGCAATACTGCAAGTGGCCACTGGAAAAAAATGGTGGCAAAGGCTGAGCGGCGGAGTTGGGGCCAGGAGTGGTGGGACTGTGACGTGAATGGCTTCATATAAATAGAAAAAATCATCAAACATTTCCGGATGTCATGGGCTACTTTTAACTCCATCTGTCAGCGCCTCTCCACAAGACTGAAATCTGCATTATGCAATTTTGGAACCCAGTGGCCACCATCTGATGACAATTTAGCTTTTTTTCAGCTTTTCAAGGAATTATCTGCATTTGGGTGCATCTGTTTATAGAGATTAGCTGAGCTCAACCTCAGCTTCTGTCTTGCATCTTAAGTTGTTAACTGGTCTGTAAATGATGACCATGAAGAGGAAGCCTTGGCCCGGATCTCTTCTGGCTACACCAGAATCTCCTGAAACTCTGACTGTTTTCCACGGAGGCTAAACTGTCGTTAGACGATAGCCGGTGGGAAAGCGAGCGTTAATCTCTTCAAAGGTATCAGCATTTGCCATGTGAAACCGCATAATGTCACTTTAATAGTTTGTGATTTGTCAGGATTAAACTAACAAGATGAAACATGTTAATTAGTGAGCTGGGCAAGAAAGCAAATGTAATTCCCTTGAACTACTGAGCTGAACAGTTCATTCTTGACTTTTGTGTTGATATTTATTTGACTTGAAATATGTCAGCATTTCTGTACAGTGTTCCCATCTGAGCTTTTCAATTATTTCTTTAAAAAAGGGAATTAAACCATGCCATACTTATAGCGATGTGACAATATAGAAATTTAGATTTGCTGCATTAGAACTTTGTGAAATAAACATAGATTTATCAGCCCCGAAGGTACAATGAGACACGTCTCTGTATCAGTTAGTTTTGTCTCTTTCATGTTTTAAGTATTCCTGTTGTGTGTGTAGCTTCCACTTCATTTGATCCCCACTGAATTGGTTTTGCTACTACGATGACTCAATTTCCCTACAGGGATCGATAAAATTTCTGTCATGTGAACTGCATATAAAACAGACTTCTCTCAGTCTGCTGGTTCATGTCATTGTAACCTCTTTCTCCTCTCATGCTCTCATGTAACCTAATTATTCAGGGTGACAAGGCTGTTAATTGAACACTGGCCCACCCGCTGCTCTGTGTGCATTTTCCTTTACAATAATTAAATAGCAGATTAAAATCAATCAGTGACTTGTTGCATGCGAGACAGGCAAACACAGAGACACACAAACGTCAGATAATTAAAAATGAACAAAACCAGGGCAGAGATGCGAAGTGTATCAAAAATCAATTAAATCACGTTCTCATTATTTGGCAGCTTTGATAAATTATTATAATGGCTACAAATTTTGGCAGGTCATTTTAAAACAAGGTTGTAAAACAAGGTAGCTGTCACATTTCCTGATTGCTCGCTTGCAGCACTTTTAATTACCGCTGGAGCTTGACAGGAGCACAAGGCACTTATTGGAAGCCAAGGTTTGATTGATGAAGCAGCAAACGGCGTGAATATGAGGAAATAAGGACAACACTGGATGTTGTGATGCGGATGTGTCAACAGAAGGAAGTGTAATCAGCCCTAGATTGTCATCTCTGGTTATCAAGTCTCATCTCAGGCAACACAGATCAGTGGCTGACAAAATCACATCTAATTTGATCAAAATGACAGATAGTCTGCCAGGATAAATCATGTCACCGTCTAATTTTGAGAGACTCTTTTTGCGCTCCTAACTGTATTATGCAAATCCTTGTCACAGTGAAGGAACAATGTGGGTTTTCTTAAACTGCACCATCAATCCATTCCTGCCTGTGGACATGTGACTCACTGCAATTCAGAGTCACTTTAATCTGGTGCTGCTGAGCAACCTGCAGAGCACTATATAATCTGCACCATACCAAGACACAGAGCGATTTGTTACGCACAAAAGATAAATAACCACCGTCACTGCCCCTGTCTGAGACGGAGAAATACGCTCACCTTATTATGCCCTTATCATGAATTCATGTTTGCACAATTTTTCATGAGGACGGGAAGAGAAACCGCAAGGATTACAAATTGCAGATGCAGACAAAGGAAGCAGTGGGAAATTTGCAAGTGAATATTTTGTCATGAAAATTACCCCAACAGAAGACAAAGAGAGAGCCAGAAGACAAACAGCAGAGAGGCAAAGGAGAGCTTTGATGTATGATGTGACATGATTTAATGATCGAGAAAAGATGATAAACAGCCTACTGCTGATTGTAGGTCACAGAGGGACGTTTACAATAAGACGATGAGAAGAAAAACAAGATCTCCTGTCTCATGCCAGAAGACCAAATGTACCCAACAAAATAGTTAATTAAGCAGCGGTCCAGCAGAGGGAATAACTTGTCCTCTGAATCAACAGCTCATCGCCAAAGGAGTCTTAAAACAAACACTATCAATCTACGCCCTTTTGGATGACTTTCAGCGTCCTGACCCAAACTGATATCACGCCAAAGCGTGTAATAGACCCGCCGGCCACTGCTGCGCCTGCTCTAGTTTCCTAGGAACTGGGACCTCCTGCTTGGAGCCTATTTTATAAACCAAATGAATTTGTGTAGGCAAATTTTTCTATCGTAAACAAAGATAAAAACTTATGGATGTCTGAAGCTCATTTACATGTTTGTCATGGGTTTACAGCATCATTAACTTTGAGCGAGGCAGATAAACAGCAAGGGGGGGGCAAAACTGGCCCTTCCAGACTGTTCAAACATTCATAAAGGGATGTACAAACCATCCAGAGCAGTGGTTCTCAAATAGGGGTCCAGGGATCCGCAGATGTACTGTGTATTATGGGTATTCATTGCTGACATGGTGCAAATACTTTTAATGCATGTCTGATATCTCTCTTGTGTTGTTGTGTAAAAGCGTAAAAAAAAAGTGAAAAAAAGAGGCTATGTCTAATTATACCGAGGGACATACATGAGGGGGTCCCCATTATATTTTCTATCTTATAAGGGATCCTTGACAAAAAATTGAAAGCCTCTGACCTAAAATAAAAGCTTTGTGAGGTAAGAGGCAATTACAAGATTGCTTGAACACACTCAAATGCATTAAGTTTGCCCAAAGGTCTGTGTTGAGGACTGTGGGAAGTGTAGGGTTAATTTGAAAGACTATAACGTCATGTTGGCAGGTTGGAGCGGATGTTCTTATAGAATAATGCAGCAGGTAGCATTCATGGTGTTGACATTCACTGGATTCATTTAACTGTTCAGTCAAAACTGGATCGCCAGTTTCTCATCTGTGTGTAAGTAAAGCTTCAGATGTCAAATTAAAAGCTAGAAAGAAATGGCAAAGAGAAAGACCCCTTTTTTTATTTCATAGATAAAAACTAGGGATGTTCATGATTAGTCAGCTATATAATTAAACGTACCAACCCTCGCTAGTTGGCACCATAAATACTAGTCGATTAAACTATTTATCAATATTTTATCCATGCACAATGCCAGCTAACTGGTGCCTCTAAGGTATTATACAGCATCCCGCCACCGTGGCCCCATCAGACGGCAGCCCCTCTCACCCAGCATGGATGCCCCGATGGCCCACCCAGCCCTGGATGTTGTAAAAGCAGCTTGTAAAACCAGCGCGGTTTGGCAGTGTTTTGATACAGAAAATTAAAGCAAGGTTGAATGTAGGCTGTGACAGAATAAACTGGTATATAACCACTCAACTGGAGCAAAGTGTGACCGCATTCAGCACAGGCATGGACATTTATCTGCAAGCAGAGCAGCTCCTGCTGCTGCTAGCACTGCTGATAGTAGCCACACTGTGTGGCAGGCTGGCAGCTAACGTCAGCTCCAGGTAAACAATGTTGTTTGCCTGCAGGCGGTGTGATCCTTTTCAGTCTGAAAAGGTGAAGCATTTAGTGAGTTGCTGTCATACTTTGTAGGTTAACGAGCAATGTTCGTATTGCACGGCACAAAGTAATGCACATTTCACCAGCGTTTAAAAAACAATTTGGCAATTGTAGACTGTGATTAACGGTTTCAAATGTCTCTTAATAAGCACAGTATTTTTGTGGAAAAGGTTTAACACTATCAATTAATAAATTCTGCTCAATTTTAGCTGCTTTCTGAGTGTTTTTTTACTTTTAGACTAGTCGACTAGTCTAAATTAAAATTAGTGTTTAATCAACAGGGAAATTAGTCACCAAGAACATCCCTAATAAAAACACTAGATATTTTAATGATATATTGACCACTGAACAGCAAATGTCCCTGGTTTTCATCTCAGAAATCTGGCCACTTTAATATGGTCTTATGTCAGATCTGACCTTGGCATTTTAGAGAAATTGATGTCCACTGGTTGGTGACACATGGTTTATTTTTGGCACAACACTTGTTAAAGCTTTCTTCCATGGTGTAAATTGTCAAAGAGCTGCAGTTCCAGACACCCTGATGCATGCAGAGGAGCTGAGCTGTTTACACCTGTGCAGAGGACTCCTCATTTTATGCTTGTTTGCTAATCCTGTCAGTTTAGCAGGCATGTAGTCATGTTACAGCTGCATGAAAATCTCTCTTCAAACAGGGCCATGGGAAACAGGAGAAAAAGGGAGGAGAGAAGAGGTTTTGGGTCATCTATTCTGGAGGAAGCTGGCTAAATCAGGGCATGACGGCTGTATGGTTAACCTACTTCAATTTATCTCCTTGTTTCGGGATTTTCTGAAGCACAGCATTTCTCCTTCTGTGACTGCCCGTTTTTTTCCCCTGTATGTTCTGTGAATGAGACTAGAAAGGAGAAATGTGGGTTACAAAATTGGACAAAGTCTCCTATGTGGAATGAGGGGTCCTATTTTATTGTTAAAAGGGTGGGGGAAAAAAACAGGGACACCAACCCCACAAACTACCTCTGAAATTATCCCAGAAATAACTACAGTATTAGCACCTAAAAGCCTCAGAAATGTATAGTGCTACTATAATAAATCATGTTATTGTGTCTGCTTTCCTGGGAGCAAAGTGATCATGTCATGCACTCATGTTTTTTATGACATCTAACAATCGTTCCTATGGAGGCTGAAGCAGCTATTTTAACTTGTTTGCACAACAGCATCTGTCAAATGACTGTAATGCAACGTTTTTTTTTTATAGTTGGACCACTACAAGGCACTAAACATCTACCTTGTTTTGTGGCAGATCTATCAAAATGTTGCAGAGGTAGTGCTCCTGTTTTACTATTTGTTGTGTTTGTGGTGGTAAAAACAAAAAGTGCTGTGATTTACTGTGGTTGAAACATTAGTTGAGTCATTTTGTTGCCTGTCAAGCCACTCAGTGCAGTACTTACCTGTGCAGGTCGTGACAATTTTATCGAGGAGCTGTCATCACTTGGATAAAAATGATTCCCGACAGGATCAAGGTGATTCAGATGTTTTAGTGGTGCATTTTTTTTTGCCCTTTGCTGGGCAAACAATCAGAAAAATATTTCAACTTTTTGTTTTAAATGTGTTGCAGGCATCAAATTCAGAATCAAAAACAACAAAGTTAAGTCTGCTTGAACATTAAACAGCTTGTCTGTCTGCTGTATTCAGTTGAATATAGGTTGAAAAAGATTTGCAAATCATTGCATTCTGTTTTATTTACGCTATTCATTTTACACTATGCCACAACTTTTTTAGAATTGGTTGTACATTTGAAAAATTTAACAGTAATGAGCAGCAGAAACGCGGTTACTCAAGATAATCCACAATCTTGAAGAAATAAAAACTTGAGGACTTCCTGTTTCCATGGGGACATGAAAAACTTAACAACATGTATAGATAAAATTTCAGATCTTCCCTTTACCTATAAAATATTTCTGTATCATCAGAATGTGGAATGAATGTGGAGCGAGCGTCCCTGCCTCCCTTTCTATGACACTATTGTTGTGAGTTTTCCTTTGTGCTCTGTGATGCACATGTTGCAAAAATCAAGCTCAGTCTGCTACACCAAAGGTCATGCTCACCATGTGGATAATTGGCATGGCCTTTCCAGAGAGCTAGAGGGTGATGGTGAGGTTGTGGTTAACCTTATGTGATTCAGTTTGATAGTGTTGCTGGTGTGAGTCCAGCACTTAGCTCCTATGACACAAGGCATCGTCAGCACTCTCGTGGGACTTCGTGGCACCGGTGGAAAACAATTATCAACTCTGCAGTCAACAAGGAACATCTAATCACTCAAGTACTTTCCACACCTGCTGAACACCTGCAAGCACAGACTCATTTGTTCTAAAAAACCCCACTGACAAGACAAGCAACAGAACAAGACTTAAGAAAGCCTTGTTTACTGTGTTGCGTCACCATAGAAACAAGTCCATCCTTTCAAATTCCTGCTCAGCGGAGACGTGCTGACTTTGAAAGCCTTGCTAAACATCCAAAGCAATATCACAATCTTAAGAGGCACTCAGTGTCTGATTGATGCTTTTATCCATACTTCGTAAATGACATTTTACAAAAGAATAGGATATATAACGCATGCAAGATAATCATGGATGTAACAGACACTGCCAGCGGTTGAGGCATGTGTCTCTGCTGTGTAAAGCTGTGTGCAGGACTTCATGTTTGTCAGAGCTTTCAGGTCAGCTGTTGTAGGACAGGTTAATGTATGGGACCTAAAGAGGCAGAGCAGCGGCTCGTGAAGGAACGAAGGAAGCCCGAGGCTGCGAAGCCGAGAGAATGACCTTCGGCAGAGCAGAGAAAAACCCTGTCTGACTGAAGATACTGTCCGAACTCAAAGTGACAGGCTGTTACAGAGCTTAGCTGAAGATTTGAAATGGACTCTGCCTTGCTCCACTGGACCGCGGAATAAAATGAACTGTTTAGTACAAAAAGGAGCAATTTAATAGAACAGAACTTGAAACAAAAAGGAACCGTTCACCCTCTGAATTTAAACTGTGTGTAACAATTTTTTTAATAGTTAAATTTCTGACTTACACGTGAACACCAGAACAATTTAAAATTTAAATGGCAGCAAATGTGACACACAGCCTTACTCTCACATGCTTGTTTAATCCTGGATGTGTTTGAGACAAATGACACTGCTAATATTGGCAACATAAAAAACACTCAGTTGCAAATTGTGCAGTCTTTCTGTGCACATTTCACTTTCCTGGCTCTATTTCTTATTTCTTACAATAAAAAAGACAAGCATGATGAAGGAAAACTTTCTCATGTGACCACTGAACAGGTACCAACAGGTGGGTCAAAAATACTGGCTTTTGATATAAATGTTATGTAATATAGGAGTGTCTTACTTATCCAGTATAGTAGGCAGAAGTAGTTGGTAATATTAAGTATTTTCTCTTCAATTATTTATGTAAAATAAATTAATTACACACGAGGAATCAGGTGTGCTATATGAGACCAATTTAGTACATTTTTTAATCATTATTTTCACTAAATATGGGAGAGTTAGCACAGAGGTATTGGTGTGTAAAAAAAAGGCTTTTGCATTTTTGTTGGAGTTCTCACCAGAGGTGGCAGCCAATAACACAAAGTGTCCCACCTCTGAGTGAGACATGCAGGGAAAATCCTGTTGATGTTTGGTCCCGGCTCCAAAGCTGCAACATTAGTCAATTAATCAATAACTCAGTGGACAGGAAATTACTTTGAATCTATTTGGATAATTGATTAAGTACTCAAGTCTCTCTAAATTAAAAAAGCACTTCATCTGGTTTCAGCTGCTCCAGTGTGATGATTTACTCATTTTCTCTGATCTCTACCATTGTAAACAAATGATCTGCATTTTGGATGCAAGATTAATGAAAATGTTGCCTTGAGTGTTGGAAGTACTCAAATCATTAACTAAATTAAAAGCAGAAATACCGTGATCTAATTATATTCAATACAAGTAAAAGTCCTGAATTCAAAATGTTACTTCAGTAAAAGTGCAGAGTTATTATCAGGTATGTGTACTTAAAGTATCAAAGGTATAAGTTCTCCATATGGATACGTCTCCTTTCACAGTGTTATGTTAGGCCTATTATAGAAAACTATGTTATCTATTAGCACTAACAAACCCATAAATCTACATTTTTACCTTGTGATCAATTAGTCAATAGACAGGAATTTGAAACTAGTTGGATAGTTGATTAATTATTCATTTTTAGGCACAAACTCAAATAACTAGGCTATCTGATTCAGACAGACTCAAGTGTGCTCCTTTTCTCTGCTCTGTAAACAAACTGTGTGTTTTGGACTGCAAGACATTTGAGGATGTCAGTCTAGACTTGGTGAAACTGAAGAAATTCTTTTCACTTTCTTCTGGCATTTAATTTGTAAGCAGGTCACATGTGATTCTACCTCTTGTTTACACAATTACATAAAGGCCACCAGGCTTTTGTAGACTGTTGAAACCGCACCTCCTCCGTGTCTTCTTCTACGATGCCCCCTATGATTATAATCATTTTAACACAAACCATGATCTTTCCCTAACCCTTACCAAGTGTTTCTTGTCCCTAAACATTACTAATGTTTTAACCACAGTGTTGTCATGTTATAAAATATAATTAGTTTGTGAAAGGTGCACACAGAAGAAGGAAAGTAATGGTTCCTTTTCAGACATGACCCCATTTGACTTCTTCACTTCTCGGTGGGTGGTGTTCAAAAACCCAAAAGAAAAAGTACAGAGGTGGGTGTAGTTTTTTAATATTAACTATCCTAACCCACCCTATTGTTCCTTATAGGTATGTGTATATTTTGTTCCCTGTTCCAGGTCACAAGTCCATGGTGTTTACCTGTAGCTAGCTCAATATTTATCAAAACATCAACTCAACTTTATTGATACTTATTGTTTTTCACAGCTAAATACACAGGTCAGTGCATTTAGCCAGCAGCAACTCCTGTTTTGTCTTAGTTCCACTTTTTTAATTTACATGAACATTCTTCATCATCTGTCCTGTCAGGCATTGGTGCCTAGTTATAGTTAAAAGCAGGGGTTCGAGATTAGTATGGCAGTATAACTTTCTTTAACACCTGCAATTTCTTACAATATCAGCCTTTAATCATGATCAATACAGCTGCTCTTTCACTATAAAGCTTGGTTTATTTTGCACTATTATCAATATTTCATTGTGTTCTGTACTTTCAGCAGTGAGAGGCACACAAAGGGCAACAATTTACTGCATGCTGCCGTTAGACAATGAACACAATTAGCGGATAATTAGCCTGATCAGCCACTGTTAGTAATCAATACACACATATTATTAATCAAACAAACAAGTAACAGCAGTCAATGTCAGGCAGCCTTTTCTTCAAGCTGTTACCTCGTGCTTCTGTTGTGAGAAAATGTTAATATACATGATGGAGGCAACCTTCCTGTGCTCTCCAGGGGGAAATATTACACCTTTAAAAAATATTAAATGTTAACACTTTTTTACATGTCTGTTGAAAAAAAAAAAAAAACGACTCTAGAAACTCAGGGTAAAAGGTGTAATATGTGGACAGTATTTACAGTAATCCATAAAAATACACTGTATTACCTTACAAACTTTTGGATGTTCAACTTGCAACCAGACCCCATTGGTCAGCTGTGCCATTTTAGTGGGAAAAGACCGTGGGAATGAGAAGCTAGTCATTTCAAAAATTGAGATTTCTCACCAAAACTTGCAGGTTGGTGGATGAGATTCATGCTGAATTAAACGCCTCTCTGAAATAACACATTGTTAATTTGCCGTTTATTTTTAATGTACAGATGAGTAACCGTGGAAAGTTTTATTTTGCGATTTTTTCCTGTGATTGCAAAGATTTTGCCTTAGTTGTTGCAAAAATGTGATCAAAAGTGGGGATGCAAAAGCACACATTTGCTCCCTGAATTCTAATAACGGTAGCTCCGTTTGCCCCATTGGTGTCTACACTGTCAGGTACATTTTTATTGTAGCCTTAATGAGATTGTAGTTCATGTCCAACATTACACTACTGAGAAAATGAAAAGTGTCTGTGATATCAATGTCATAGCATCTTCATTACCAACAAAGACACAGAAACCCACCATGGAGATATTCTTTAACACTATAGAGCCTTTTGGACTAAATGGTCAGATTTACTCACATTACACACTCATTATTCCCTTTGGTGTTAATGTTCATGAAGTTAAAATCTAAACTGCAACAGCTCAACCTCAGCTGAACAGATTTGACAGCTGATACTCATCTACTTTGTGTTAAAAAGTCTCATCCACCCCCAAGTGACATGCTTTCTATGACTCAGCGATTACTCATGTGCAGGCCTTTGTTCATATTTAATGAGCTCTAACGTGTTCAGCAAATGTCAACCAATATGTGAAGCCAAAGCAAGCACAAAAGATGGGCTAAATGTTCGAGAACAGCTGTTTTGAATGTGACAACAATGAGATGTTCTGTCCGTTGCAATTAAATGAGACTGAACAAACAAATCTTAGTTCTGGATATGATGGTTCTGCAGCAGCTGCTCCTGATGGGCAGACCTCCAGCAGTGTTGTCTATCTAAACACACCGTGGGAAGTGAAACGGCATTAAAACATACAGCACCACTTTGATCAAAATGTAACTCATTTTATTGGGTCAAAAGTGTCATTTTTACAAAACAAGCATTTCAATAAAGACCTGTTGTCTTCATGAACTAGAATTCAGTCTTTGAAATTCTAATCAATATGTCAAGTGACATTCAAATAATTACCTAAAAATCAAAATATTTTAATGTATGTCAGTTACATTACTAAAACCAAAGAGACCCATTTTTTAATTTCTCAAAAATTAAAGAAAAACAGTCCAACTTAGAACCTGCACAGATTTCAGGGAGTTCAAACTTAACAGTCAAAATGTACAGCTAGGCTGGCTGGATTTTTTTTTATTTAACCTTTTAGTGGTGCAACCTCCGGCTTCTCTTCCAACGGACGAGGCTTTTTGATGCCAAACAGATTGCGCAGGTTGACTTCTGGGTCAACATAATGAGGGATCTTGCGTTCATTGAAGAGGCCTGAGAGGTTGGTTTCTACTTTGGCTCGTCGGGGGAACCGCATGCGTAGGGCGAAGAGGCGACTCAGGTTTTCCTCCACAAGGGGCATATGGTGTCCATCCAAACGTTTCTGCCAGGATTTCTTCGGCCGCTGACGTTTCTGTTGGCATAAGAAAAAACATGTAGGAGTTTCAGACTGGCTGTGTAGCAACCTATTCTTTTCAAAGACTGAATAAGAACTTTGATACGCTTGGACATGAAATCATATAGCCCCCCCAGCTCTCTTAAGTCGACTTCCCTTCGGTTGGCCAGAAGCACAAAGGAGTCTGCTTTCAACAGGTTTAAAGAGAAATCCAAAATCAATGCTCCCCCTGGCCAGAGGGCTTTAGTTCACTGCTGTGTGCTGGCTTCGGTCCATCTGCACAATGATGTACAGACGTCAGACTTACCTTTAGAGTGGTGGCGGCCGTTTCATGACGAAGCAGGTGTCTGGTCATGCTCTCCTGTGGAATGGAACAAAGCCATAATGTAATACACAACTTCGTACAAGCCAGTGGCAGCAAAATGTCACTCAATATTTTTAACACTCCATGATTAGAATTACGTCAAGATTGTATTTGGCAGCTTTCGTCAGAAATGACTCACATACTTGATATAAACCGTTTCAATTGGATTATTGAGGGACAGTTCAGCCCAAAAATGTGTTCTCCCCCTCTTACCTGTAGGGCTATTTATTTATCTAGTTTTGGTGCAAGTTGCTGAGTTTTGGAGATACCTGCCACACAGATATCTGCCTTCTCTCCAATATAATGGAAATAAATGGCACTCAGCTTGTGGTGCTCCAAGAGAAAATAAAACATTTGAAAAACTCAACAGCAATGTCTCATTCCAGAAATCATGACTTGGTTACTTTAGATAATCTACAGACCTTCATGTGAGCAGTTTCACGTCTGAACATTTCTTTCCACGGTAGAATCTATGAAATTGCTCATGACAAGGTCTTTGGATTATCTCGAGTAACCAGGTCATGATTTCTGGAAAGAGACTTCGCTGTTGAGTTTCAAATGTATTTGTTGGTGTTTCAGGCATCACAAGCTGAGTGTCATCTAGTTCCAGTATACTGGAGAGGAGGCAGACATCTCCAGGGCCGATATCAAAACCCCTTGCAACTCACACCAAATCTATCTAGATGGATAAACAGCACTACAGGGTAAGACGCAAAACACGCATTTTTGATTTTGGGGTGAACAGTCCCTTTAAATTGCAGTTCTGCATGATACACAAAGGAATTATGTCTTTGAATGACAAGAAAATATATATGCCCTCACACGGACCAGTCCAGTCACAATAGACATGTTACTTACCCGCATGGCAAACATGCGTGGGCAGTCAGGGAAGGAGCATTTGAACTTGAGGAGCTCGAGGTGCACCTTGCGGATGTGGTGCTGCAGGTTAAAGGTGGTGGAGAAGTAGGCCTGGCAGTCTTCCCTGGGACAAACCAGCACGGGCTTGTGGGAAGCGTGGATCCGTTTGTGTCTTCGCAGAGCATCCGCTTTCTTGAACACCTTCTTACAAGCTTGGCATGTGAATGTGGCTGCAACAAATTTTTAAATATAGCAAAAACAAATGCAAAACAATAAGAAAAATGGTATGGAGCTCAACATATTTTTTGCTACTATGACTAAAACATATTTACCTGGATGTTTGGCCATATGCTTCTGAAGTTTCCCCCAGGTGTGTTCAAGCACCTGGCAGTTAGCATGGGGGCAGTGGTAACCTGCAAGGATCAAACACACCCAGTTAATCCACTATTAAATTAACAATTTTAATAGATTAATCATTGAGTCATTTAAAGAAAACGCCCACTCAAATGTGAATATTTTCTGGTTTCTTTAGTCCTCTTTGGCAGTATAAACAGAATGTGTTTGGTTGTGGACAAAAAAATGATATTTCAGGATGCCACATTGGGCTAAGGGAGATGGTAGCAACATATTCCACCATTTTATGGACCAAACAACTAATAGGTTCAGAAAATTATTGACAGATTAACTGATAATGAAAGTAATAATGATTTGCAGCCCTACTGGAAATCAAAGGATGTCAGCATTTGGCTCCCCTCCTGCGCCCCTTTGAGTAACCATATAACATGCATGTCATTTGTCCTGAAAGATTTTTATTGGTTGCAAGAAAAGGTTACATGCAAATGCAGCCACAACTCCCTTTTAATGAAGAAATTTTACAGGGACTGAAGATGAAAGGACCCCTACCAAGATTGAAATAGACCAACCTGTGTGCTTCTTCTCATGGGCTTTGCGAGCGATATGGGAGTCAAACGTGGCGGCGCACCCGTCCTTCGAACACCTAGCACCCCACCGGGGACAGGCAGAGGTAAAAATAAATGTAAGGCACTGTGGCGACACCCACTCAGCCTGTAGCCGGTCATTTATCTCCTGCAGGAGCCTGGAGTCCAGGCATCAAAGATCTGATTAATTGAAATGGCATGGGCGTAATCTTTCACCATTAGTCTTATCACGATCTGATCTCAGGCATTTCATTAACTCGCAGGACAAAGCTACAGAGTCTGATTTTACGCTACAAGATTTTACACAGACATACTTGAACTCGGCAGCCACTTCATGCTCCTTTAAGTGCAGTTTGAACTGTCTGCGTTTTTTGAAGGTCAACAAGCATTTTGGCTGGCTACACTGTGTGGAAAAAAAAAAAACATTCAAGTGGTTAAAAATGACACAAGAGACTTGAAAACTGGTTATTCAACAACAAGAGCGGTGACTTTCAGGGGATACTGTTTGTTACAATGTGGCATTTTGGCGCCATCTCGTGGACAGCTGTGTATTAAAACAAACCTTGAAAAACTTGTTTTTGTCCCCGTGCCTGTAGCACACATGCCTCCTCAGTTTGTCTGCATTGAAAAAAGTCTGGGTACAGTCTGCGATCTTGCATCTGCAGAAAAGGAAGTTCGTTTTTCCAAATTGTTTAAACATCTTCTCAAAACGACAGCTTTTTTTCCCTTCAAAACTCTAAACACAAAGACTCCAGAGTAAACCATTTTGTCAAAACTACACAGATGTCTTGCAAAATTAAACACTGCACTCAAAACTGTTGTCTCATCTCAAAACAGATTCTTTCCACCAAAAAGCTAGACACATTTATCATCTCAATATCTCTCCAAGCATCAATTCAAACACTGGTGTGATCAGGTTAAAACATGGCTGACAACACTTAATGTTCTGGCATCGCGAGGCCGTGTTACACAGCCTATTCAAATGTGTAGAAATTGTTTCCTTATTCTTATTTTAATTTAGGCTTTTGTCACAAAATAGGTTGGAATTTAATCTTACATGTTGTTTAAGGGCTCTTGCTGTATTGTACTGCACTATACAGTAATATACAGTAATACAGTGAATATATCTAAGTATTGCATTGACCGAATCATTGTATCGGCACAGCTCTTTGGATAGTCCCCATTTCCAAGGCGGGAAGTCATTTATCCAGGTAGATCATTTTGGTGCGAGTTGCAGAGTTTTGGAGATGTTCTCTCCAGTATAATGGGAATAAATGGCACTCTATTTGAAAACTTTCTAAAAATTCAAAACCAGAGCCTCTTTCCAGAAATCATGACCCGGTTATTCAAAATAAAATCCACAGGACTTGTTTTGAGCAAGTCTGTCTTTCCAGTAGAAATGAAAGGAGTTCGGGTAAATTCTACAACAGAATCAAAGAAGTTCCTACATGAGACTGCTGAACAAAGGTCTGTGGATTATCTTGAGAAGCCAGGTCATAATTTTTGGAAAAAGCCACTGGTTTTGATTTTATCAGATGTATTTTTTTTAGTGCTTTGAGCACCACAAGCTGAGTGCCATTTGGTCCCATTATACTGGAGAGAAGGTAGACACCTCTTCGGCTGAAATCTCCTAAACTCAGCAACTCACCAAAAAGGTCACCTGGGGCCTTTTTTATGCTCTGACACATGATTGGAGTGTGAGACGGTTACTAATTAGGGTGTGGCATGTTGAAGGCCAGGTGTTTTCCAGCTGACGACAGTGTGCTAAATGATGAGTGTAAAAGTTGGCAAAAATGTGATTTAGCATTTGTATTTCAATTAATTCGAGGGAATTAATTGATACACGAACTTTAAGCTTTCAGAACTGTGTGCGTGGTTCATTTTTTGTAAATAATTTGAGGAAAAGTACATGAAGGTCGTGGCTGAGAGGAGCAACAGCACCAATGTGACTCACTTGAATTGTTTCACCTCTTTGTGCTCAAGCATGTGGCGCTTCAGGTGGGATTTCCTGGAGAAACGACGCCCACAACCGGCAACTGTGCACAGACACGGACGCTGTGGACAAGTTTGGTAAGAGTTTTACAACTTCAGCTTGAAAGTATTAAGCAAGTTTAAACCAGTCGCCATAATGGTGGTGAATGTTTGTTTGTGTAGTAGTGGTTTTATAGACATTTTCCTTACCGCTCCGGTGTGCACCGTCTCATGCTCCTTCAGTCTCCACTGTCTGCCGAAAGTCGCTCCACAGTTGGCGTAGGAACAGTTGAATAGCAGCGGCGGACGGCCGGAAGGGTTCCCGCTGTGAACACCGTTCATTTTCCTCGATACGTTAACTGAACTCTTCTCCAACGAAAATATGTAATGGAAATGCGGCCGCTTGTGTCAGCCTGTCTTATGGCCTCCTGCAAGATCCTAATTGGTTAATTAGCAGCGTCAAGGTGACCAGCCGGTGAGTCAGTGTTCACCCATCCAACACCTCACAATCCTCAACGAGTAAAGCTGAAACTAATCAACCTAATTGCCCTGCTGAGCTCAGCTGTGTGCAAACAGTCGTTAAACGCTCAGGCACGTCAACACATGTATCAACCAACCACTTAATAGTCCTGGCAAATTGCAACAGACTCAACTGATTTTGTGTCCTGCATGTGTCTGAGTGAGAGAAAAAAGAAGAGTCGAAGGGAAAGATTTGAAAATCACCTAAATATAATCATCTGAAAAAGGCTTTTTAGTGCGTGCATTTTGAGAGAAAAAAGAGGTGAACCTCAATCAAATTAAACAGAAAATCTGACAAATATAACTCATTAAAGTCTCCTCTATAACATATAAAGAGTTCTAAAAGATCCAAGTGGTGGTTCCAATGTGTTAGTTCTACTTATTTTGGCTCCTAAAGTATAATTTAAGTCAAAATAACTATATTATTATACTTGTATACAAGGCAACATAAATAGCTTGTTTGCACACGACGTCACGGCGCTGCGTCGCTGTGGCGGGAAATACAAATGGAGGGCAGGAAGTAATTTTTTTCCTGAAGAAGCAGTCCAACAAAAGGTAAAATGGCCATGTTTTGCGTCGTTTACGGTTGTTCAAATCGGTCCAGCCGAGAAACAACGAAAAGTTTTTATCGAGTGCCTTAAATTGTAGATCACAAAGGCGAAAAATGTAAGAAGTTGACCGAAAAACGCAGTAAAAAAGTGGATTTTGAACCTCGGTCGGGAGGAGCGGAGTCGGATAATGCCCGTTTGTGCTGTGACCACTTCGTCACTGCTAAGTTACCTGTTGTGACATGGTTTATGTAGCGTTAGCTTATAGTTAGCTGTTCCCTTAGTTTGTAATGGTGACGTTGCGGTTTCTTCTTTGTTTTCTTAGAGTTTGTAGTCCTGTAACTGACAACAATACGTGTTTGGTGTTGAATGTTTGTTGCTAACTGCTAGCGCTATTTTTAACCCATAAAACAGTAAAAGGAAAAATACTCACCCTGGCGAAAACCAAACGGTAGTCACTGTGGAGCACTTTGGTACCGAGGTCGTGGACCTAACCGCTGACAAAAAAGTTGTATGCCTCCATACTTTTGTATGCTTTTATCTGTTGTTTTGTGTAGAGAGAGGTCTGGAGAACAAGGTCGTTGCTAATATCTACTGCCTCGATAGCCGGCAAATCTTTCATTTCAGTCCAAAAATCGGTCTTTTTCATAAGATAAGGATCACGTCCAACATATCTACTTATTTCCTGTTTAGATCTTCCTCTTGTAATAACGTCTAAGCTGGCACAATACGGACTTTCCTCCATCTCCTCTGTGCCGCCCTCCATCTCATCCATAGCTGCTGTTTACTTCCTGCCCTCCATCTGAATTTCGCGCGTCACCAGCATCACGTGATTGCAAACAAAGTATGTAAATGTTGGCATATATTAACAGAAATTTTAAAACAAAAATTCTGATATCACGTAAAACAGCAGTTTTGTTACTTTCAAAAATAAAACATGAATGGCAGCAATGATAAACATGAACATAAGTTAAAAAAAATCATAAATATAAAGAAAACGAACGAACTAGCCATTTACGCATCTAAAGGCAGGGGTGGAAGTAATTAGTTACAAATACTCAAATTACTGTTATTAAGTATTTTTTTTGGGGGGTACTTGTACTTTTGAGAGTAGATTTTCAAGTCTGTACTTTTACTTGTACTTAAGTATTCATTAAACCATGTAATCTACTGAGTTACTTTTAAAATCAGTTGAGTACTGAGTACAATTTTAATTAATATCAAAACCTTTTATCTGCATTTTTGTAGCCAATAAGGTGATCTGATCACAAACTGACCGATGAAAACCAGGACATATGGGTGAAAAACAAAACAAAACAAAAAAAGGATGTTAATGACAGTTAAAAATGTACTCATGGATATTTAATCAATAGTCGTGACAGTAACTGCACCTCATCTAACTTGTTTTGTCTGGCAGAGACATTTGTTGAATAAGGAAATAAAAAAATTAAAATGAGAAGAAGAAAAAAAAAAGACAAAAAAACAAAACAAAACAACCAATCAAAATGAGGGAGAAAACACTTTTTTGTATCATATCAGTTATTAATAATGAATTGATTGTTAGCATTTTAACTACTGGTAAAGCAAAATGCACAAAGTTTGCAACCTGGAAAGGTGGCGGAGACATCATCGGTTAAAAGTAATTAATACTCTGAGTAGTTTTTTTGACAAATACTTTGTACTTTTACTTAAGTATTTTTCTAACACCAGTACTTTTACTTGTAATTGAGTAATATTTTAGCAATGTAACAGTACTTGTACTTCAGTACAGATTTTCAGTACTCTTTCCACCACTGTCTAAAGGTTAAGAATTTCCTTTTGCATGTGCACTGTACTGTGTCTAGCTCCATGTCTAATGTGAAACTGTTTCACAGAACCCTTTGTTTGGACCTCATACAAGTAGACATGCATGAATTAAACTTTTAACACTGGCAGCAATGGGAAATTGTGGCATCACCAGTTTCAGTTTTTTTTCAGTACTTTCCCCCACTTGGATTTCTTTAGATTTTTGATATGTTATGAATGACATATTTATGAGACTGAGAGTTTCTGTTGCAATTTGTGTGGGGTCATCTCGTACAATACCTGAACTAAAAAGCCAGACAGTGTTAAATAAGACTTGCACTTTTTTAATGCAGATACAGCGGGATAGTTTACAGAAGAGGAAAAATATCAGCTTGACAAAACTTTTAAATACAAACAAATAATAGCAATGAAAACAAGTCTATTAAAGCATGGTTAATAATAAAATTAATCTTAAAAATAGTGCACATCTATTTACAAAAATGATCAGTAAGCTTGTGAAGGAATTCTGAGTGTTCTAGTCTCTGTGTCACTTGATGCAGTTGGTAAAAAACAGCTTTTTGGAGCTGTTAGTTGTGATACAGTTATTTCCACAGTAGAGGGTGCTGTGTCTCTGTCTCACACGGCCCTGGAATTAGGTTGACTGAAGGTTACTCTGTTCACAGACATCTGAAATGATTAAGTCTCATTGTGTATTCCCTTAAACTGCAGCAAAGATAGCTACTTACATAGTGTTTGTTTGATCTGAAATATAGGATTTAGTTGGAAAATGGAAGGATCCCCAGTCAAAGATAGTTTTGTCTCAGAAACAGACATCTGAGAAGACTTTTTGGCAACCACTGCTGTAAATTTAAAAAAGTTAGTGGATTTAAATAGTCAGTCTTACACATTCCTAATTTTTTTTATTTTTTTTTTAGCCCTTTTCAGGATCTCCTGGAATCAGAGGTTGAACCAGCATCGTCCCAATTCCCAAGTCAGGACTGACCTCATGTCAAGTCAACCCAATATCTAAACTTCAGGTTTTAAGTCCTTAACAAGTCATAATGCGCTCTTCATCAAATGTAATGTCATTTTAACAACAGAGCTCAGACTTATCATTCTTTGTGCAGCTGTAAATGTGAAATGACATTTTACATTCTGCATTTGTTCTTCATTGATCACTGCATATTTTTTATACGCAAACACAATCTTTGGTGTATTTTTTTCCAACTGGAGCTCAGTAACGTAGTATTTGTTCCTCATGGTTCTCTCCTGCGACTTGATTGGATGCTGTCAGATTGAAATACTTGCTTCTCTGATAACAGCACGACAGCCACAGTGTCCTCCTTTGAAATTTGCCCCTTTTGCATCAATTAGAGTTTAAATTAATACTGAATTTTCGCCAAATGAGTGTCTGTTTATGAGTCGTAAGAAATAATTAAGAATCTTGTAGAAGGAAAAGATGTTTATGGCAGTTGAATTGACCAAAATATTAATGGATTCTGGCAGCCAGAAGGCAGGCAGTGACTGAACTCAAAGGGGAAGACAGGAGAAACAACTCACTTTAATCATAGACTGTATATTAAATAGAATTTCAACCTATTTAATATACTTTATATGGCTCCAGCTCGTTATTTGGACTGCAGGACTCATTTTTGGACGTGCAGTCGATACATATTGCTCCCTGAAGTGTCAGCTTGCTGAGAATGAATAGTGTTAACGTTAGTTGCCAGGAAATAAAAGGAAATTTATTGATTCTTGGCAGACAAAAATATACCTTTTAATCTTCGAGTTTGGGGGAAGGCATCAAATATTTTATTTTCTTTTATAAGGGTTTTTAGAGCAGTTCTGGAGAGAGAGAGTGAGGGGATGACATGCACCAACTGAGCGACAGGAGTCCAAGTGAAGTCACAAATCATTGATGCTCAAGTCCAAGTTGCCTTGTAAAGTCTTTTATGATTCTGTCAAGACGGGTCTAAAATCATCAAATTTGTAACTGAAGTCTGACTTAAGTCCAAGTCATGTGACTCGAGTCCACACTTCTGCCCGGAACCACAGGAACCACTTATCCTAATAACTTTTCTGTCAAAGTGAAGCACAGTCAGCAGACTCTCTGCAGCTCTGATTCCTCACAGTTCTCTTTGCAGTTTTTGTTACTCAGCTGCACCACTGCTGAATTCTTAATTGACTGCATCAGCACGGTGTGATCAGCAGCCATCCTCTGTTTATCTCGTGAAAACCACTAAAACGGACAGTGGAGAGGCTGGATTGGCCGTGCTGAACCAATGTCTGTTTTGATGTCAGCCTTCCTATTTTTACGGAGAAGGGACAGGACGAGCACATATTTGGCCCTTGATGCTGCACTCTTCCTCCATCTCTCCTTCGCTCTCTTGCTCCCTGTTAGTCTCAAAGGGGGGGAGATGAAATATTCAGAGGGGGCTGTCAGTGCACAATGTGCCTCCATTAGCAGGATGTGTTGCAGGATGGCTGGTGGAAGACTTCACTGCATCATGGAAGCTCAGGTCAGGGATGAGAGAGCAACACAGAGCACTGCAGGTCTTCAGCTTCAATGTTCAATTGATCTGTATTTATGGCTCCCAATTAGAAGCCAATCGATCGCTACTTGTCTTTTAGAATTAAATTAATATGTCATACCTGTTATATTAATAAATCACATAAGTATTACTGTGCTGCCAGTGTAGATCTATACAGTAATGTGATTATATTGGTTATTTGTGAGTATTTGACCAATTTTTAACATAAATATTTTATAAAATTATGTAACTGTTTGCTGTGTGATGCTCGGTTCAAATGAAGGTGCCTGAAAAACTGATTTATTTGTCCAGAACATGTTCTGCTTTATTACAAACCACTCCACTGTCTGTTTTCTGAATATGCTGAAGGAGATGGGCACAAAAGTACTTTTCCACAGTTGTTAAACATTCTTCGCTACTTTCATGTTTTTCTCTACAGCGAGAGGATCTTTAAAAGCTCCCGTGTGACATAAACTAAATGTCACACTGTTTGCCTTAAGTGAAAACCAGCTCTGTTAATATCAAATGGGGGGGAAAATCCAGAGATGGGAGTGAGTCACATGTGGAAATCACAAGCAAGTCTGAACTAGAGATGTTCTGATAACTTGTTTTCCTTTGCAACTTTGCATGTTGCCCAGTAGAGAGTATTGATT
>JAJHUR010125243.1:8119-34579 GCA_027495735.1 Lutjanus campechanus | reverse complement strand
GTTTATACATGTGGATATCAAGTAATCGCCACTTAAAGTCATCAAAGGTATGAAACTCACAATATAAAACAAGTAAAAGGTATAAAGTAGACTATATTAGCAAGCAATATGTCCACGTGCTCTGAACCACGACTGGGAAAATTACCATCTTGGCACATATGGATGACAAACAGAAAACTCTCAGGTATGATTCCGTGCCTAACAGAAATCAGGTGATATTTATATTAACAGTAGGTAATCCAACGTTATCAAAAAGGGAGTTTAACTCACGTTTGTGCATGAACGCACACGGCTAGTATCCACTACGGCTTGTCCCTGAACCATGCGCTGAATGAATGCGTTGTGGATGCAGGAAGTTATGACATCACCACCTTTCTTAAAGTGCACTACAACTGAACTCAGAAAAACTCACTGTCCTGCATGGGTACAACAACAGAACATAAAATAGTAGACTTTCCTACAGTGTTTACCAGCTAGCTAGTCACTACTTTTGTCTTTGTGCTGTTTGGTCCACAGTACAGTGTGTTTATTAGAGCTTTTTCGCTGAAAACAGCTGCTTGTTGCTGCTGTAAGCAAGGTAGATGAGAGCGGAGTTAGCAAACTGTAAAACCTAGCAAATTAGCCAAATAAGCTAAAAAGCACCATGGAGCTGAGGGGAACTGAAGAGTTGAGTGATTATGTTGCATTAATGCAGTGTTGGTTGAAAGGGTAATGACAGGGAAAACCCCCATCATTCTATCTTCTGAGTGTTCATGTATTATTCCAAAACAGTGACCTTCACTGCTAGCCTAAATTAGCCACTTTTGTTGTTGCAATTGTTACAAATAGTGTATAGCTCCCTTTAAATTAGCCACATTTATTGTGTTAAGTTTGGATTTTACTCAGCCGTAGCCTTGAATTTACCACAGGTCTGTGTAACACTTTTCAAGTTGTTTTGTCAGCTTGTCATATTGCAGCTCTGGGAAATTCTAGAAATCACCGACTCAGCTTTCCCCACTCGACTGCTCATAATTACCCTCTGAAACAGCATGACATGTACGCAGCACAATTACCTGTACGTTCGTCACTAAGAGCAACCCATTTTTGCATTACACAGAGTCATCTGAAAATATTTGTAAGTGCAGCTTCAGAGGAAAAACAGAACACCCGTCTGACCCAGACTTTAACAGCAACTGATGGGAAATTGGTTCCAAACCTGAACCACTTGCACTTTAAAATAAACCATTTGCATATGAGTAACATTTATTCCCCTTTGATTGACTGGTGAATAAAATAGAGCATGAAAAATTCCCTCAGTCACTCTTTTCATGTTAGTTCTGAAAGGGAAATTTACATGCAGAGAAGGACTTGCAGCAGGTGAATACTAAACAGCTTCTGTCATATCAGGATACTCTTGTGTATTTATCTTCATAAGGAGGTGGAAAAATGGAGATATGAACATTCAGTTTGGCATCATACTCATGAGTCAAACTTGCTGATCTCACACATAATGACACTAACAAATGGCTGAACACAGGCTTTTCTGCATTCACATACTGTAGAGTTATTTTAGAGTGACTACCCTGAATAATATCTTGATTTGAGGCTCCTTTTTTAAGTGTGAGACAACATAAATCAGATCAGCAGAGGATCAATGTGTGAAAACAAATAGACCAGCTCAGACTTACTGTGTGTCGCCTATAGATATGGTGCTTTCAACTGATTATTGGATTAGTCATTTCCAGCCGTGATGGAAAAATCAATCACGCGTTGCTCAGAAAACTGTCATCTACAGTGTATACCATCAGTGTCTCTCTCTGCTGTGCTGAACTGTGGTCAGCGTTGGTATTAGCTCAGGTTTCTGCGGCAGTGACCTGTCCTAAAAACCACCCGCCTGCTTTTGCACTCAGTGCTCTTTCTCCTTGAACTTGTTACAATTCAGTGTTTTAATCAAGAAGAAATCAATAGCCCCGGAGATAAATATTGATCTCTCGGGGGCCAAGACTGGAACAGGGTTATTTGAGCAGGGGTCTGCACCTTTTGTAGCTGCACACAATGGCTGTTTGGAAGTACAGCAGAGAGGACCAGAAGTTATTTTAGGGCACTTTTCATATAGAGCAGGTCTAATCTTCATAATATCATTTACAGAGACCCAAGAATTTCCACCATGAGCAAGCACTTGGTGACGATAGCAAACAAAAACCTCCTTTTAACTGACAGAAACCTCAAGCGGAAAGATGTTGATGCTGTCAGGGTGTAAATGTGTGGTGCACTGGGAACAATTCAGTTGATTTGTCTTTTCTGGCAACAATCTGCAACACAGTTCACACTATTTTAAGTATTTACCAAGGAACAAGTAAGAAAGCACATCCCAAACCACCTGATTATCACTTCTATGCAATGGAAAAACCCATTCAGAACTGTGTTGTTTTGTCTGAAATTTCTTTCTTTTCTTTTTTTGGGCTTTTGCCTTTATTGTGACAGTGATAGCTGAAGAGTTGACAGGAAAGGGGGCAGAGAGAGGGGATGACGCACAGCAAATGAGCCGCAGGTGGGAGTCGAACTGGCGGTCACTGCAGAGGACTGACAGCTTCAGCACATGGGGTGCACCCCCTACCAACCGAGCTATAGGGGCGCCCCCTGAATTTTCATTTTGACCAATGACATCCATATGTGTTAAATGACATTACATGATTGAGGGACAGGCAGTACATGAGTTTGCTATCATTTCTCAGCCTTAAAGTTGTCGGTAGTTCTTTTTGTTCAACATTTTTGTTAGCTGTTTTCATGTTGGTCGCAGTATCGAAGTATCGATCCACTACCATTGCTTTTTAAAAAGACAAAAATTTTCAACAGCTGTATACTACTAGCCCTAGCAGGGTAGCAGTACTAGGATCCTATTTCAGGGCAAATAAGTTACGTGATATTGGATCTGTGCATAGACTCCGCTGATAACCCAGTCAGCATTTTAGGCTGCATCACAGGCATTTCTGATACTGATATCTTGATCGAAACAACTCTAGTTTTAGTATTTAGTATTTTGATCCTTGGATAGGGCCAGGGTAGCTGTTTCCCCTCGCTTCCAGCCTTTATGCTAAGCTAGGCTAACCACATCCTGACTCTGTATTTAATACCCAGACATGTGACATATCAGTCTTCTTGTCTCACTCTCAGAAAGAAAGAAAATGACCCTATTTCCAAAAAATCCTTAACTATTTCTGTACAAAAAAAGAGTAGTAATAAGTAGATCCACAAATATCTAGTAACTAAGCATCACATGCTGGTTCAGCAACAGTGTTTTAAAGTCTGTTTCTTTGTAGCAACTTTTCACTGTCTAATAAAGTAAAAACGCAAATATTGTGTGCCATATAGTAAAGATTTAGCGGTTTTATGTGTTTGCATGCGTAAGGATGCAGCATCCAGACTGTGTACTATCATAAAGTGAAAGTGCTCAGCAGTTATTAATAGTTAGATTGCAGCACTGTTTCACAGATTGCTCTAATGGCAGCATGACACAGCTGGCCCAGCCATGTGTAAATAAATCATAGGTTGGATCCAAACACAATAATTACTTAGAGCTTTATGACTGAGGGCTCTGCCTTGTTTTCTCTGTCAGCCTATGACAGAAAAAATGTTGACGTTGCAGATTGTGGGATTAAAACTGCTTAATACTGTCAGACAGACAGCATCATGTGCATCACTGCAGACTGGCTCGGAATTTTTAAAGTAATTTTAAGGAGTCTCTCTGCCTTGAATACGTTTAGAAATATATTTCTGACCCTTTTTTTTTCTTTTTTTTTTGTCAGAATAGTCAGAAAGTGATTAAAAACAAACAACGCCTCAAACATTTCACTGGAGAAACAGTTCTTCCTCCCTGCGAATATTTCCACTGTGACTTGTGATGCTTGGGCGTAGGAAGAGGTCCAATCAATAAGCACTGCTTTCTCTTCTCAGGTTGAGTCATCAAGACTTTTGCCCAAAAGCCACTAACCACACTCTGTGTCACATCTGCGCACACTTGAAACCGTAACCTTTCATTGTGTGCCCTTCTTTTGGTTTGAAGCAGTCAGAGAGTGAGTGTTGACGTACTTTGACAGCTCTGACTGACCTATGATATATGGTCTGCACTGATGCTTCACAGCAGATGGGGGATAAATCTGTATCATGAATTATATCAGTCAGGAGAGCTTTTTAAATGACTCACCGCTGGATTTGTGACACCCTCTGTCACGTTATTTTGTTTTTCTCTGTCACGTCAGGAAGACGTTACCTTTAGAGGTACCTGCATTCGGATCAGTAAAATCAGCTGACTAATGATTGCTTCATGAAACCTGCAAACTCTTGCACATGGTTCAGACGCCTGTGCTTCGCCAAATGCTGTGAAATGAGCACAGTGGTTACAGAAACCACTGAGATTCGAGAGATTACAGAAAGTAGAAGCAGCTACAGTGGTTGTGTGCACTAGGGTCACTGATACAGCAATATATCACAATACATTATCTGTCAATACATAGGCAGCCTGTGTTCTTTGAGGACTCTCTGACAGATGAGCTTGGTGACAACTTTTTGCTCAGAGTCCATACATACTCTCTTAGCGTATCCATTGCTATGATTAATTCCTGCTTTATGAAAAACAATTTTGTAATTTGATCGCCAGTGATTCTCAAAAGGGCTGTAAGACTGCGAGAGAGTGCCTGCGTCAGGAAGCACGGGACCTGAAGTAGGTTACATAAGTCACGATGTCATGATATTAAATGTGGTTAAAGTGGTGAAACGGTCACAGTTTTTGTTTGGTTTAGGCGCCAAAACTACTGGGTCAGGTTTAGGATCGTTGTTTGGGATAAAATGCTACGTTACGTAAGTCACGTGAGGTTTGGTTTGTTTATTTTACATTATGTTTCGTTATGTTGCGTCACCAATGGAAATATCTACAAGAAATCCTTTGTCTGAAGGTCTGTCAAGGTAATTTAAGAAATTAGGATTTGACGTGGTGCTCCTGCGTCTGCTGCCGTAGATTAATGTGATATTGGTGTGCAGTTTAGACTCATGTGTTGTGAGTTGTGTTTTTATGAATGTGTATGTTGAGATGATGTGTGTTTTGTTATGTTATGAGTTGCAGTTTTTATGGTTGTGTGTGCAGAGATGATTCACTGTCGCATGCATTGCATATCGTATTTTTAGGTGATGTTTTAAGGTGAAACTGAGGGCAAATTTCCATATCCTGGACAATAAAGTTTTCGTATTCATTCTGCTTCGCTCCGTTACCTGACGTTACATCAAGCTCCATTATGTTACTTTACATTATGTTACATTACCCAGTCTCCTGGGTGAAAGCACTGTGTTTGACCCATCTATGCATCCCTCTCACTCTTTATAACGGACCCTCATAATTACTATGGCCACCAGAGGGCGCTGCCTAAACATAACAATAAATGTAAATATGGATCGTAATAAGCTGCTTCCACAAATGACCTATGTGGCCATTTTTCTGGTGGGGACAGACTCCTTCATCCGCTGTACAAAATATGATAGTAGACTGTCTTATGCAGATTTTGACAAAAATAAGAATTAAAAAAAAATTCAAATGTCAAGAATAACACTCAACTTGCAATGTATTGCCTTCATTTGCCAATATAGGGATTTTTAAGGCTGGAAATACTTTCAGTGTTATGATACAGGTGTAGAATGAATATCTTAGTTTTGGTACCAATGTGACCACGTGTTTCACAACTTCCTTTTTTTCGTTTGAAGCATCAGCATGTGTTCAGAACTTTCTACACTTAACAGTTTTCAATACTCAAGTCTGTGGACACATTTTAGTCCAAGTATTGGAGTTCAGTACCCAAACCATATTATTATCATCATATGCAACATATCATGACTCAGCTCCATATTCTATTAAATATATTTATCTAGTAGCGTTAAAGATGTTTTGGGGGAAAACCCAAATTATGGGACATTCCTGCACAGCAGAGACTTTGTAAGAGGGAGGTGGGTGTGGATGCTGTTGGTGTGCATACAAAGCCAAAGACTTTGACACGAGAGACCAAGCTTCCTGTCCTGCAACACCTATGTTGTTAGGTTTAGGCTTGTAATACACTTGGTCAGAGTGAGGTAGAGACTGCGGTTTTGGTTAAATATTGTGCACATTAATCCTGCTTCAGTTGTTGATGAACTAAAAACCCTCATATTTAACCTCTCTTCTCTTCTCTCCCCTAACCCTCACCCTAAACGTGCTGCTAGCTTAAACTAACCACTTGACATGATGATCTAATGATAGTTGTGTTGCTATTGTAGCATATTGTAGCATAGAGCAACATATTATTCACACAGCACAGAAGCTCTTGTTATTTAAAGACATATACAATATGTATGTGTAAGTACACTTATCTCTGTGGTGCACCAATTGATCACATGGTCCAGCCCTCTTCCCCGTGAGTGTGTTGTGTGTGTGTGTGTGTGTGCGCGTATATTTTCACCCTCACATCACTTCCCAAATTAGCTCCCTCACACTGCTGCTGTCATCTAACCCGGTATGGCCATTCTCTGGCTGGGTAATGTGAGTGAGCTTCTAGCTCAGCTTCAAGTGTTGGGACATGTGAATGTGCCCCTCACGCTGGCATGGAGTAAACTGACAGCGACGGCTGTTCAGCAGATCCCCAGACATGCATCATCGGCGGTCACTCGAGGCGAGTGACTGTCTTCTCCGTTGGGTCGTCTACTTGTGGGTCTTCAGATGGCTGTAGAGGCAGATTATCGTAGTGTGTTGCAGTGTGGGCAGGGGAGAGGAGTGGTAGTTTTTCTCTCGCTCGTTGCAGTGCTGTCGCTTTGTCTCCATTTAAATGTCATGCAGCTCCTTCCTGCACAAAATTCTTTCAGGAGCGACTGTCCAATGCAACTTGCATCCAGTTGCTCAGTGTGATAAGGAATATCTTCAGACTGGTCTCTCCTTGAATGTTTCTTTTGCCTGCGCAGGGCTCGCTGACTGCCTGAATGGCATACAGATTTTTATATGACCTGTCTGATTACCTTAGAGTGAGCAAGTCTACCACACTTGCACTCTTCATATGGTGAAGGATCACTCTGTTAACACTCAGAATCACTGTCACAGTTAGTCATAAGATGAAATAAACACAGATTTATTTGTTTTCATGCATGGGAGGTGTTAAGTCCTCTGAAAGTAGATTTTTAGAATTTAAGAATGTATTCATTTAGTCTGAAAAGTGCTCATCACAGTTTCCCAGAACCCCTAGTGACGTCTTCATATGTCTTCTTTTGTCCAACCAACAGTCCAGAACTCAAAGACTCTTCATTTACTGTCATAAATGACAAAGAACAGAAGCAGATCCTCACATTTAAGAAGCTGCAACCAGTAAAGATTTCACATTTTTGATTGAAAAATGACAACTAATTGGTGAATAATTTTCTTTTGATCAATCAAATGGATCAATCGACTAATCCTTGCAGCTCTAACAGGGATAAAACTTGGTGAGGGGCTACCTAAATGGAATATTTGGTGGCCACAGAGTACATTTTTGTGACCACAGGCAATCGGGGCATTCAGTCCTTTCGTACCCAAAAACTGGAAATAAAATTAAAAAAATTCAATCACTGCAAGCGTTCTGCGATTTAATGCGACATGCAATAGACCCACTAATGCGGCAGCTACATCTCTACTACAGCTGAATTTGAAGGGGTTAGTTAGTTCAGCGTGCCGAGATGCCACCAGAACATTTGAACAATGGCTATAATACACGTCTGTGGCATCTGAAAAAAAGCTGTCAAATGTCAGTTTTTTGAATAAATAAGATGAGACTGGATGAATAACAAATTAAAAAAAGAAAATGATTAGCAGATAAATAGCTGTGTGCTTTATCACTGGGTGTACTGTAGTTATCTTGCACAACACGACCCTTTGTATGCCCTTTCCACCTTGAGCAATGCTAAAACATGATTGTCAGGAGGTATTGCTTTTCATGCATTGAAAAATAATTTTTTTGAAGAAAAATAATATTCCCAGTCATTGTTTACATATACATTCAAATGCCTGTATATACATCTTAACTGGATATTGTTTATGTGCTTTTGTGCAATGTGCAAGGTCATGTTGTCTGCATTGTGTTTGTTGTTGTGACTAAGGTGCTTTGCGCACTTCCAAGAGCCTCATCTACTGATTGCATGATGTTCAAGTGTTTATGTATCACCAAATCAAATGATCTCATGGCTCTTTCCATATAGATCTAAACCGTGCTGTATAAAATATTATCAGCAAGCACCTGGCAACCGTAGCAAAGAAAAAACCCCTTTTAACAGGCAGAAACCTCGAGCAGAAAGATGTTGATGCTTTTTCTGGCAACAATTTACAACACAGCACACATAATTTTCAGTATTTACAAAGAAACAAGTAAGAAAGCACAACCCAAACCAACTGATCAACTTAACAAATCATGTTCTTCATAACAGTATTTCTTATACTTAAGTTTAAAAAAAGAAGCAGTTTTTACTCTCTGTTAAAGGATAGTCAAGTCAAGTCAGTTTTATTTAGATGGCATCAAATCAGAGCAGAAATCCGACCCAACAGTTTCCACCATGAGCAAGCACTTGGCAGCAGTAGCGAGGGAAAAACTCAGGGCAGACGGCCATCCGCTATGACCGGTTAGGTTCATGTTCCTCATATTAGATTTCCATATGATCTGTGTATTCTAGTTCAAAGAGGATATACTGGTGCGCATGAATGACAGCTGTATGTCCAGTCAATAATTTGACTTGTGAAGGAAGAAAACAAAACTACACTGTTTGTGAATGGTTGCTTGTTTGTGAATGGTTGTAAGAAAACCATTAACGTGGCCTTCTGGTCTTGTGTGTGGTCTTAAACGGCGGCTAGAGCTGCAGAACAAGACGTGACAACAGCACACAAACAAACAAACAAGGAAGAATCTGATGTGTAAAAGCGGCGGCGCGTCGTCCAGCTCCAGCCTTGAATTTTCAGAGGCATTGGACGTCTCTTTGTGCTCGTCAAGGCTGTATTACAATCAGTCACATCACTAGATGTTGTCTTTCATCTTCCTCACAGCCTGGCTTTGTGTCGCTTTGATCTCAGCTGGATATTTATTATACCATTGCTCCACTTTGGCACATTTTTGCATGTTGCTACAACAACAAGAGCATTTGTATGTGTTCTTAAAACTTGAGATGTCGCACATGCATGTAAGAGCAATGTGTGAAAACCTGCTTTTCTTTGCCTTATCAACAGACTTGTACCCTCCAGCCCACTCACACATGCACACATGATCACACACACTCTTGGCTTTGCACACGCACACCCACACACACACGTACATGCGTACAGACGTGGCTTTTGAAGGTTTTGACGTGGGCGATGCCTCTGTGTCAACTCTTTCCTGTGGGGAGACTTTCCACTTGCCTTTTTTCCATGAGTGCTTTGAGCGTTGAATTTTTTCTCATGCACGCGCTGAATTTATTGTTTCGAATAAAGGCTTCCACCTCAGCCCTGCCCCCCACTCCATCCGCTTCCACCGGGCCCCATTAATAATGCAGCACATAATCCAGTCTTGGGCACACTCATGCTAGCAGCCCCTCGGCCTGCCAATCACCGGGCCTAATTAGCGCTCCGCTCCTTCCCTGGCTGCTGCTGGAAAACACTCCACATATCCTAATCCAATCCCTCAAAGGCCACTCTCCTTCCTGGTAGAGATGGTTTTGGGGTGTTTCGCTTCCATCGTGAGGTGGCTTTCTGTACTTGCAGACTGAGGTGTCTGCAGACACAAAACTTGTTTCCTTGTTGATTCAGCCAAATGCACAGGAAGAGGTTTAGACTAACAGATTATTGTGTGTGCAGGTGTACCTTGTCATTGTCATTGCAAATATCAAGCATGAGGTAGGAAATGCACTCTTCTGTTCTCTCTAGGTTCTTTAAAAGAGTTACGCTTGGTTGCACCAGCAAAGATTAGTTCTTAAAGCCAATTAAATCATGTTTTAACTCTAAGTTACTTTGCACCAAACTTTAAAACTATCTTAAAGTGAAGAAAGATTGCATTTAAAGCTCTGCTTAAACCTCAGTTTGGTTTTTATTCTAAACTTAGATTAAATTTAATTCTGTGCACCAAAACTGAAATGTAAAATGTGATCCAATATTAACCTTAAACTTACACTTGAACAGCTTCAGCTTTTAAAAACAACAGCGTTTTTGAGACGGATTGAGCAAAGTGACGAAGTTCCTGGAAGAAAGTTAACAGACAGACTCAACCCAGCTGAGGTTTCTGATGTGTCTCTTCTTTCTGTCACTTCAGTCAATCCATTAGGAAAGTCTCTCTTTCCTTACTGCTGTTGTCCATTTCTTGTCTTCTATTATTTGCCGTATTGTTCCGTTAAATAAGCCATAAAGTCATGATGAGTAGACTTAGCTAACTAGGCTAACTAACTTCTCAGCTAGCTAGCAAACTATGTCACGTTTTGTTAACTTTTTTAGCTAGCTAGTAAACAATGTAACACTTTGTTAACATTTTGACTAGCTGTAATATTTTAACTTTCTTGCAAGCAGTGTAATATTTTGTTAACTGTCTAGCAACAAACAGTGCGACATTTTGTTAACTTTTTAGCTAGCTAGCAAACAATGGGCCATTTTGTTTATTTTTTAGCTAATAGCAAACAATGTTTTTGTTTTGTTCTTGCTAATGCAATGGTTCCCATACTGGGGAGCGGGCCCCCCTTGGGGAGCGTGGATGACCAGGGGAGAAATATAGACTGGAACTAAGTCGAATGAATATGATTTTTGCAGGCTGAAACTTTTTTTTGGCTTCTGAAGGGGTTCATGCCATAAAAAGTTTGGAAACTAAAGAATAGAGAGCAGCCAAAGGTTAACAGGTTCCCATCCTATTTTGCACTTACTCGGCCCCGACAGCACATATATCTTTTATTTATGTATTTATGCTCATTTGGATTAACAAGCATCTCCATATTGATTCATCTCTGTTTACAGAGGTTAGTTTTTAATTGTGCAAAAGAGTAAAGCTGTCAAAAGTACTGAAGTATCGATCCTTTTTCAACACCATATGTTTAAAAACAATAAAACACTAACTTTTGACAGTATTGAAAGTACCAAAGCTATAAATAAGATGTTCTAAGTGCTCATTAGAGACCTCAGTCTTTTTTGTCCTGCCTGAAATTTGGCTTGCAGCAAAACCAAACTGCATACAGTGACTTTCTCTGCACCAGCACTGTGTGCAAGTCCATAATTTAATTTGTCATGGTACTGAAAGAGGTATCGGTTCTGCTATTGTGACAATCTGATTTTAGTTGTTTTGCTCAACTGCTCAACTCTAATTAAAACTACTCTTAGATTAAATTAATCTTTGTTGATGCAACCCACTCTTTGTGTATATTGTTTCCTTTGTGGTGCCTTTGTGCAGTAATGTATGTGCTGCTGTGATATTTACATGCAAGTCTGAAGCTGTAATCAAATGAAAACCAGAATGGGTCTGAGTCATGTTGAGTCACAGCAAAATGTTGGGCACACTGTTCCAAACTGAAAATCAGATTCACAAATATCACTGATATTTGCTGCCAGGCATATGGAAAATGAGATTCAACAAAGACAAATGAGTTTTAATATCATGTGAAGAGCAAGACAGAGCTGAGACACAGCAGCGAGCCCAGGCTATAGATAACCCCAGTGTTTCTATCACATGTGCAGCGTGTTACCATATAAGACAGCAATATGACTCACCCCGCTCACTGACCTACTATGTGGGAAGTCATGATTCATGCAAGCTGCATTTAAGCAGGCAGGGACCAAAAATACTCTGGCATGCCATCACACAAACACACTCACACAAAGCTCACTTGCTCAGTCATACTCACCACCCACAGACACTGATAGGCTCAGATGCTGTCGGTAACATACAGTGAGAGACATTAGAAAGTTGTCAGAGCAAAGACTGGAATAACAAGATGACTGGATGTGTGCTGATGCCTTTCTGAGGTAATGCCAACGTACGCTAGCAGCTGACGCTTTCAAGGCTGGTTTCTTTTTCTATTTCTGTGACTTTGAATAGGCGGCGGAGATGATTCTTATGATAGAAAAGTCAAGTCTGGTCCTATGCAACAGGTAGCCTCAGTGGAGCCGCATTGCATTTCGGCATTGAAAGCAGTTCCTCGATAGCATTTGTATCTTCGCTTAAGTAGAACTGATCTGGCTGCATAGTGAAGCATAGCTTCGGACTGTGGTCTTTGTTGTTTATCTTGATTTTGTTCTTTGATGTGAGCAGGTATTTCAAGATTAATTAGTGAGTAAGATACACCTAGTTACACTTATTGAGTGTTGATGTTGTGATACAGTTGCAAGTGACACCAAGTTTTGAAGCTCTTAGAAAGTCGTCTCAGAAAAGGTTGAGACATTCCGCTCTGTTTGTTGTCCTCTGCTTTCCTGATGTCAAAGACATAAGCCTCGATGCATTTTTAATGCAGGCGCTGGCGGCTCTGATAATGACTTTCTTGCTCTTTAATCCGGCTGTCTTTGATGGTTTCCACTCAGCTTGTGCTCCACACTAATTGTTTCTTTTAAAAGGTAAATCTCTGCGGTGGTTTGACTATCGATTCACATGGCTGAGGTCACTGCCTGGACCTTTCCATCGCCGCCAGATGAAGTAACTCTGGTGTTAATTAGGCCGATTGCAGATAGATGCAGGTTCGTGCGGCACTCCGATTGCATTCTGGGCCGCGCAGACAGCCGGTCCCATTCATCAGTGTCAGCGCCGCGGGATGGTCCGCAGCTCGGCGGCACCCTAACCTGAGTTACCCCCCCACCCCACCCCCCCACACACACACCCGGTCACCTGACCACTCTAAACCTGGGTGTTGCTAAGGGGCATGAAGGGACCCCAGAGAAGGTCCCTCCTCGGGCCAGAAATTTAAATTAGATCAAGGACAGCAGTTCTGGAGTCCAGTTCAAGCTTGTGCGTGAATGCCTCGTCTGGGCCGAGCCTTCTTGGTCAGAAAATTGATGTTGTGTTGTCTTTGCTCACTCCCTCGATCGAAGCCCAGGGAGACAGTATTGATTTCTATCTGGGGCGAAAAGCACTTGATCCATGTGTAGATGGACTTGAGCATAATGACTCCAGCTGTAGCCTGAGATGTCCTTCATGTTAGGTTTACCTATTTATTGTAAAAAACTTAAACTGTCACATCTTTACACAGTGTGAGGGACCTCGTCTTTTGCTTTTACTCAATAGATCAAACAATGTTTTGTTTAGGTTTTGACTTTTACTTTTCAGCTGTGCTGGAAAATGTATTTTAAAAGATCAAACTCTTGGCTATTAAACCTTGTAATGGGCCAACCACATGATGGATTCCTATCTGATGGATGGAGTTAAATTTTTTCATTTCACAGCATAGTTATAACACATATAGCACATTTTTATGCCTATGTTATCTGTGGACATTTTTAGATTTTGAAGGCTTCTCAAATAGTTTAAAGTTATGAATTCTTGTCTGGGACTGGGTGTTTAGAAATTAAAAAAATTTAAGCAAACAAAAACATTTCATAAATTCCATATATTCCAAATATAGTATATAAATCCTTAAATTTTTAACCCAAGCGCCGGTATTAAAGTTTTTTTTTGATAGGTCATGATTTTCCCAAATTCTCAAGAGTGGGTGGTGTATCATGTGTATTTCATGAGAGCACCTATGTTTTGGATGAAAAAATGATGTTGGCGCGATCAAACACGGCAAAGAAACCCTCTCATTATGCTCCCACATTCCTCAGTATGTAATCAGCAGAACCTTGTGAGCATCAGCAGTGTGTCTCAGACGTGGCTGGCTTGCATATATTATCTCAGGATCAATATCTGCAACCCAGTGACCTTCTGAGAGGCTGTTTACCTTATCAGTCTTCTGGAGAATAAGGAGCCATGGATGTTAGTAAACTGTCTGCGGTTGGACTGGAAAGCCCCAAAAAAAACACTGCTCGGCCCCAATCTTGTCTTACAATCTGAAGCGGAGGACTTTACTTCAGGGATGATGTTCGGTTGCTTGTTTTCATACAAACACCACAGATGTTCTTTTTTTAAATGATCTCTTTTTCTTTTTCGGAGGTGTGAAGAAACTTGTTAAAACTCATAAAAAAAAATCTCACAGATTAGTTCTGTTTTTTTTTGTGTAGCAAGCTTCCTCAGGTTTTGAATTCATTACTCAGAGACTTCCTAAGTTACAGTTTTCTTGCTGCAAAGCAGAGACAAGTCAGCCTTCCTTCCGCTTACTAAGAATGGCCTTTCCTTTAGAAATGATTTATTTGTGATTTGGCAGTGAGGTGGATGTGTTCGTGCTGAACTGAGACCGTTCTCTGAGCTGTGATAGAGCCTGAGCAGCAGGCTTCTTGCCTGCAATACCAACAGTTGCAGATGAAAAACACATTGAGTAATAAGAAAATTTGTTTTTCGGGAACTGACAAAAACAGGCTTGTTTTTAATGTTGATGACAAGGCACATTTAATGGTGTTCAATGAGTTTTGCAATCGTTTCTTAAGCCACAGAGTTCAGACAGTTGTGTCAACCCATAGACAAACCGCGTAATCCTACTGAAGTTGCAACACAACAGTGAGAAGCATCATTTTTAAAGTGAAATCTTTGGATCAGACTTTAGAGTTACAAAGTTTCTCCATGATTTTTGGATCATCAGAAGTACATTAAAGTCTGTGTAAAGCAACAATAAAATGTGCGTTCTGAGTTGGTCACCACCGTCCACCGTCTCAGTGTCAAACATCACTGCAACCTGAAAACAATCTGAAACATGGACACTCTCTAGCAGCTCTATTGGACAAATCCAGACATGTTTGAGCCACCAGAGCCAGAGGACAGTGACAGGATGGTGTGTTTTTTTTTTCTTCTGTGTTGGGTTGGTGGAACTGAAGTGAGCTGAAGTGAACTGCTGGGCTGATCTGAACTGAGAGAGTCGCAAACTGACCGTTAGGAGAGGCAGTGCCATTCGGGGCTTATATAGTGTTGGGGGACCATGGTTCCGGCACGTCACCGAGTCATGTTTCAGGTCCACCAAGAAAATCCTGAACACAGAAATTGTGAACGACAGTTTAACGGTGCTACATAATTCACTTTTCACATTTTCAGCAACTATTTCCTATCATGTATGATGTATTTAGAAGAAAAACTCCCTTTCCCTTTACACAGACTTTAATCAGCAGCAGACTCTTAAACAGTGAGCGTGAGGTAAGGAAACACAGAGGGAGTTGTAATAGCAGGAAGGCATTTAAAACAGCGAGCCTGTCCTCATTAACATTTTCTATTACAGCCCAGATAGAGCAATCCCTGTTTAATCAATGCCTGTGCCTGACGTCTCTCTCTGATGCTCGTAATGAACACATTTCTGATGATCTGTGCAGTTTGTCCTGCAGAGAAGCACCGTCCTGGGTATGATTATCACCACCTTTTGATACATATTAAAGAGACCACCTATGGTGGATTAAATGTATGATGTACTGTACATCTAGATGTGCACATGTTTCATGATTCTGGTGCTGTCTTAAATATGAACAGTTTCAACATTTAAATTTGAAACTCGCATGAATTTACATCGAATTAATCAATTTTACAGCAAGTCAAAGAAAGCAGAGAGGGTTTCTTAAAGAATAGATGTTGCTCGTTGTACTATGGGAAATGTAGGACTCTGTTTTTGGAGTTTGAGCTATAAACTGAAACCCAGTCGACCCCACTGAACAGATTTGGTACTGCCAGATTTGACACCTAAACCCAGCCCAACACACAACATGATGTATTTGCTTTATTTCATCCATTACTGTTAGTTTGACGATTCCCTAATAACATTTGAAAATTACCAAATCGAACCCAAGCCCTAAGCTTTACACAAAAAAATGGCCCAAACCTGATCCTGAAACCTGATACCCGATCATTGCAGCACGAGTATTGTGTGTAGGACTTATTTAATCAGATTTTTAAAAAGCAGAAGCGCTAATGAACACTATATTATTCAACTTTCATGTACTGTTGGTGTGCATATCAGCCATCTTGGATTTTGAGGTTAGGGTTGGTGAGGTTCTTCCAACTTTAGAGTCTAGAACTCACTATTGCTGTTTTGCTTTCTCCTCATTGAATTCTGCGAGTCTCTATGGAAGTGCAAAACTAAATTGCTGCCTTTAAAATCATAGATATGATTTCTCTCGGGATCATGAATGTACACAGACAAAGTCATGGCAACCTGCCCACCAGATTTAGATATGGTTTCTGTGCAAGATATCATCTTTTTTTTTTTCTCTAAAACAGGACAAAAACATTCCGTTTCCTCCTCTGGGGACTGTAGATCCACAGCCACGGCAATGCAGGCATTAGCTTTCGCGATAACCTTGTCATGGATGTAGGTGTTGGCAAAGGAGAAACTCTGTCCTGAGATAAGAAGGGGAGGGAGTCACCAAAGTTATCAGAAATAATCCTCTGGGAACCAAGATTCCCAATAACAAATTTCATATATGGCAGCATGTTACTGTGGAGCAAAGTATTAAAAACTGTCAGGCGGACTGATGGATAGATGGACTATCACACTGACCAACACTGCCCACAAAAACTGATCTGAGGGTATGGGGAAGCAGATAGTTCCACTTGAGGAAATGAAACCCCTCCAAAAATATAATCTGCATGTTACATTCAAAAAGAGTATATTTGTACATTATTTTGCGGCTGAAAAGATTCCGTCTGGCAGTCATAAAGCAGATCGGTATGCAATTTTGTTTTGAACTTTACATGGTAATACACACCCCAGATTAGAGCTTCCATTTACCTACCCATCATCATCATCACCATCCATGTTGACATTTGCCGCCTTGTACAGCTCCAAGGGCATTTGTTGCCGTGGCCTAATTTGATAATTCCAATTAAAACCATGTTCATCCTCGGTGTAATTACAGTCATCTGGCAGGAGTCCTCCCCCCTAATTGTGCACAGTGACACAGTGTTCATGCTAGTCTCACTCTGACTGTACCGGCTCAGTGGATAATGTTATTAGACTGTAGCAGCGGCAGTTGAGACTAACCTTGTTTATGACAAGGAGCCACAGGGTGCATTTGTATTTTGTCCCAATCATGCTGTGTATATGTTCCACTGGAGAAAATCATCCCAATCACTCAAGACATTATAACATTAGTGTCCCAGAGTAAGTTGTACTTTAGACCTCCTGTCTTTGACTTTATTTGCAACAACAAGTCATCTTGTACCAGCTGACATTCTGCTCCATGCTGATTCATTGTTTGAGACACTAATCTGTCAGGAAATGATGGAATCGGGGGATAGAATGAATACAATGTAAGAAGGAATTTTCTGTAAATGCAATCTGATCATTTAGTTGTACCCAACAGCACTTCTTAGACCTAAGTGTAAGAAAAGGAGCAGTTTCTTCTTTCCATTAAAGGATAGTCAAGTCAAGTGAGGTCAGTTTTATTTATAAAGCGCCAAATCATAACAGAACCCAACAATTCCCACCATGAGCAAGCACTTGGCGACAGTGGTGAGGAAAAACTTTTTATCAGACAGGGCAGGCAGCCATCCGCTGCAGCCGGTTGGGTTCATGTTCCTCATATTAGATTTCCAAATGATCTGGGTGCTTTAGTCAGAAGAGGAAATGCTGGTGTCATTGTCAGACGTCCAGTATGAATGACAGCTGTATGCCCAGTCACTTTTTTTGACTTTGTGAGGGACGAAAACAAGAACTACACTGTATGTGAATTGTTGCTTGTTTGAGAATGGTTGTAAAGGAAGCATGAACCTGGCCTTACATGGTCTCATGTGTGGTCTGTCACGGCAGCTAGAACTGTAGAACAAGACGTGGCAACAGCACAAAAACAAATAAACAAGGAAGAATCTGATGTGTAAAACCAGCAAAGTGGCGTCAAGTCAAGTCAAGTCAGTTTTATCTACATAGCCTCAAAACATAACAGACATGATCTCAGGACATTTTCATAATTAAGGTATAGACTGAGACCAACCATGAGCAAGCACATGGTGACAGTGGTGAGGAAGAACGTCCTTTTAACAGGCAGAAACCTTGCGCAGAACCAGATAATAATGACACTGTACTCTCCAAATTAATTGTCAAGATCTGAGAACACAATATCGCTACAAGAAATTTTAGACGGGGAAAGAAAAAATCAAACCAAACCTGGTTCTTCTTTGACCTTAGTACTTGCCATTGCTGCACGCGCACAAAGTTTTCCCATGCAATAAGAACTTGCATTTCAGACTGTTCGTGATTGTTGCTCCATCAGAACTCTTTTTAATGTCGCTGCAAGATCCAAGCAATGACCATATCGAGTAAAATGTTATCATGGCTGATGAAAATGATTGTCAAAACTACAAAAACAAGAACGCGTTCGTTGCCCTATCTCGCAATGTTGACAAAAGTGAAAAATAAATCCACCTCATGGTGCAGATCCGCTCCCAAATTTTAGGGGGTTCTTCCTCGGCCCATGCCACACCCTTCTGTCAAATTTCATGCAAATTGAGCTGGTAGTTTTTCCGTAATCCCGCAGACAAACAGACAGACCAACAAACAGCACCGAAAACTTTGCAGAGGTCAAAACAGATTCACTTGGTGTGGAGCTTTTGCTTGTGTCTCACGGTCTTTATCAGCAAATGAAGATGGAAATGTAGATGATGATATGCAAGATTTAAACATCTATTGTACCGTGACAACTGAGCAAGACCGAAAGCCCCTTGACAAGCGAGTTAGCGGACCTTGAGTGGAGATTGTTTTGTCAACTGCAATTTCCAAAGTCAAGAATGAACTTGCATTGCTTTGCTGGCCCATCACTGTGCTGTAGATGTACATAGAGAAGTGCATAAGAGCAGCTGAGAGGAGCATCTTACAGATATGAAAGCTTCCTGAACGGCAAATGATGTTTTGTTTTTTGTTTTTTTAAATGTCCGCCCTGGCTCCTTTATATATTTAATTCCTTTGTGACCCAGCCCCGCCTCTTCCTTCCACACACCCTGCACATCACTCTGCAGAGACCCAGAGAGAGCGAGGACACACATCACAGAGCACATTATGACACACTGTCACACTTTACCACCCCACCCTCCCACCCCTCCTACTTAAAAGTCCCCAAACTGAGACCACGTCATATGATACAGTCAGGCCAAAGCTGACTCAAACATCCTGCTGCATGTCCTCTTCAACTCACTGATTGGCCACTTAAATGTGATTTCTTTCCCCTCTAAATACCAGTGTTTGGTTTGAGCTGGTCCAGTTTTAGTTTCTCTCTTTTTATGTATGACATGATGCATAAAAATAAACAAAGTATCTCAGCTGTGTTTCCATGGTAATAATCAGTAACACCTGATGATCCACAAAAGACAGGAAAACATGGCTCGCAGTTTGTGGTATGTGTTGTAGATGAAACAATGCAAGTGTAATCCTGTAGAAACACATTATTTCTACTACTGCTGCACTCTGAATTGTCTCCTTGTTCTTGTTAAATTATCCCAGCAAGGACAAGCTCTCTTACTAGCTTGAAGTAACATCAATTAATTAAGAATAATGGCCAAACATTGAGCTTCTCAGAATTACAATTTATTGGATGCAAAACAGTTTGAAGATGTTATCTTTGGTTCTCTGAAATTGTGATTGTCGCTTTGCACCCTATTTTGCATTTGATTGCAATCCTGCTTAGTTTGCTATGTTTTTTTTTTTATTTTGACAAGAGTATTTAATTCACTCACAATGCATTGTAAATTACTTTTACGTAAGAAATAGATCAACATCATGGGAAATACGCTTATGTACGTGTTTCCTACAGTTGGTGAGAAGACTGATATCAATCTCGTGTGTGCGTTAAAGCACAAACGGAGCAGGAGTCAGGACGTGGTTATCCTAGCTTAGCATAACGGCTTAGGACGTCACTTCCTCTAAAACCACAAACAGTCATCTTTTTATTTCTGTTTTTGAGGAGATAAATCAAATGAGATTAAGCACGTTAATCAGTGAGGTTTAGAAATTTGGGTAGGTGTATGTGGACAGAGCCAAGCTAGCTGTTTCTACCCGCTCCCAGTCTTTACACTAAGCTAAGCTAACCACATCCTGTTTCCAGCTCTGTACTTAACACACAGACATGAGACTGACAATAATCTCTTCATCTGTCTCAGAAAGTGGGTGAATTAATAATTTAAGATTATTGCTGTACCAACAGAGATCCATTTAAACCAGATTAAATTATAAATCAACTTTAAATTATGTCAAAGCTGTCTTCAAATTAGAAGTCTCTTTAAAACTCAGTTTAGTTTTCACTGTAAACTAGATTAAATTGAATTCTGTTGCACCAAAACTTTAAACTCCAATTTAAAATGCGACTCCTTAACTTTAAACTTACACTTGAGGATGTTTAAGACTGCCTTTTTGAGATGATTTGAGCAAGGTTTTTTCAAAAAAATTTAAAAAAATAAAGGAAAAACTCAACCCAGTTGAGTTTTATGTTTTGTCTAAGATAACTAGGCTATGTAATATCTTAGCCAGCTAGTAAACAATGTAATATTTTGCTAACTTTTTAGCTAGCCTGCAAACGAGGTAATGTTCATTTAACTTTTTAACTAGCCATCAAACATTTTTGTGTAACATTTTTTAAACTTTGTAGCTAGTTAGCAAACAATGAAACGTTTTGTTAACTTTTAGCTAATGAACTAAATTAGCTAATTAAATTTCCTTAATGTTTTGTTTAGGAATACAGAGCAGCCAACCCTCTTAGTTGTAGGTCCAACAAACAAACCTACTTGAATTTTTAAAATGTATTTATTTATATGTTTTAAATTGTGGCAAGCAAGCATCATTGGATTTTAGACCTAGTTTTGCTAAATTCTAATAACAGCTAGTCTTAGGTTAAATTCATCTTTGTTGGTGCAACCAAGTCTAAGAATTTCAGGCTTTGGCTGTTTTGTGCCACCAGTAGATTCAACTGATAAAACAGATCCATTTTAGCAAAAGTTTAACTCTGTCCAGCTGCAGAGAAGGAACATTTCTGCAGTAAGAACACGACCTTCGAAAAACACAAATAATAAAACAGCAACAGAGTAAATCGCTATATTGTGAAGCAAAGGTAAAATCAAGGACCTCAGGTACAGTCGGTGCAGATATGAAAGTTATTACAGGTGAACATAATGAAAGCCTTGTTTAGTACATGATGTTACCTGCAGCTCCTTTCTTATGCACCTTCTGTACAGTGTGTCAGCGTGTGGGCTGCTTTAAGCGGCACACCGAAGCTCCCCGAGTATAATTGCTGTAATGTGTAGTGCAGAGTTAACGGGTCTCCAGCCACATTAGTCTTCATCAGCCTCCCTCAGATCAGCAGGCTCACTCCAGGAGCAACCAGCGGTAAACCCTGAAGTCAGCTCTGACCGCCGCTGGAGCGTACTCATCACCATCCCGCTGCGCGTTTGATCTACACAGGAATGTTAGCAACTCGCATAACAGGTTGGCGGCATCTGTATCAGTGAGGCAGAAAGAGCTGCCGTCAACAACTGACCCCGGGATTCAAAAAAATAGGAAGAAAAAAGAAATCTTTTGCATCCATCAGCAATTCTAATCAGAATTCTGCCACAACCTGCTATTTTGTGGTGTGTGTGTGTGTGTCTGGGTATGTGTCTGTCTGTGTGAGTCTGAGCGTTTGTGAATATGCTTGCGCTGTATTTGTGTGTGTGTGCGCCGTGTGTTTGTGTCATCCTTGCATTTTCCTCCCACTGCAACAAACCATCTGAAGTCCAAGTGCAGCGAATGTGCATTCCAGGGTAGAAATAGCATGTTTGGATTGTTCTGAACCTCGCAACCGCATCTGGAAACATTATTCTTGGAAGACCGAGGGAGCCAACTGAGAAATGTTTGGTGGAAATAAGCAAACTATACAACAGTTTGAGCAGCCAGAACCACAGGAGAGTCTGGACTGACAGAGTTGTTCCACAACAGCCCCCACAGCCGACTGTTTGTTGTAGCAGTGCTGCAGTTTGCTCCAGTCAAATCATTACTATGACTCTGTCATGGGTAAACAGCTCAATCTACAAATGGCCTGATATTAAAAGCCTTTAATGCAATTCATGGCTCAGAGCAGCCTCACAAAGCCAGCCCACAATTCTCACTTCCCTCATTGTGGTCTAGGCTCGGTATGCGTTTGCTGGTGTCAGGCGTCATTTCTAGTGGGCTGCACAGCAAGTACTATATGATTGACATGTGCTCTCCTGTGCTGAGACTTCAACACAGTCCCATCTTGCACCTGATTGGACGAAAGCTCCCCTCGCTGGCCTGTGGTTAGTCGTTGCTTCTGATTTTCAAAGATGCTGATAGTTCGGGAAATGCTATCAACTGTCTAAACCACTGTCTTCATAAACTTGAGGTTAAAAAGAGGTCAGTGCATTTGCTGAGTCATTTGCATATTTATTCTGCAATACCTGGCCTTTCTCAGTCGTGACATGTGACATTTTTAAAAGGTGACAACTTGCATCATCAACTGAAATGCTTTGTATTTGGCTCAGTGTTGATCTGGCGTCCAGCTTCAGTTGGTTGTCAGTGGGTGTTGTCCAGATGTTTTCCAGACTCAACAGTGTGAGGCGAGGCTCATCTGATTCAAATTCCTGCACACCTCAGGTAGGAGGAATTAGTGAAATCTGTAAGGGGTCTTCAGTCTTTCCATTGTTCTGTTTAGCATTTAGTTCAGTGATTGGTTTTCCTTTATAATTCAGAATTAAAGACATTAAAGCCTTGAGGAAGTGTTTAGGGATGGCAGATTCTTCCAAAATTTGTTCTAGCCTGGATTCGCCAGACAAACTCGCAAATGAGAATTAGTCTGCAATGTCTCAGTTAATTTTCAATTTCCAAGGCACAGATCAAAATTGCCCTGGCTGCAATTGGACAGACCTACAATCGTGACGTAGCGTAGTCGTTAAATTAAACTCACAAGATCCTGTCTGAAGTACGGCTAACGCATATTACTGATCAACAAAATCTTTAAGTGTAGTCATCCATTCCCAAACTTAAGAATGCCACAGCCCAATATGAGATCTGAAAATTTTCTCCGGCCCACCCAAACCTTTGATCACAACTTTGATCAAGCCCGCCCCACATTAGAGTAATGATTGTGATTGGCCCAAAGAGACCCCGGACAGATGGAAATCTGTCTGCATGCACCATACCAAAGTGGGGACCTTGGATTTGTGTGAAACTCTTCCAAAATTTGTATGTCTTCATCGTGCACATAGTACAAACTAATAATTTTTTTTATAATGTGTCAAAGCTGTGGTTAAGATCTGCTTAGATTTATGGACAAAAACACTTCGGCTCTAAGGAAAGATAGTCAGAATTAACACTGCTGAGATCTTTTGTGGGTCTGGGGTAACCATCTCAAAACGACCATCTGAATGCGAGGGTGGCCAGACATGTCTGCCAGATCAAATGAAGCATGAGCTCTCAGATTTGATTGAAACCACATCTAAACCTCTCACAATACATTTTATAGACTTAACAGTCATAGATGCTCCTGCCTGTTACATTATAGTCTGTATCTCTCAGAATCTATCTCAGACTCACCCTGTGTACAGTAACCCCTCTATCTCCTGATCAAATTGTTGCTTCAGGACAGAAGGACAGCAGTTATGCAATGATAGTGCTGAACACTTGATGCAGGCTGTGCTGGTGTCCACAGCCTGATTTCAAACTGTGGCATAAGGAAACAAACAGAACGCCTCATCCTGTGATTTCATTCAGGCCTCCTGTAGGTTTTTGTGGGAACTGCCAAGTGGATTGATTGCCGTCGGAAGGGAAACCATTCTCCCATGTAACCACAGTCAGTGATCAGCTGATCAGCTGCTGTGGTGAGAGCTCACCTTCGCTGCGTTTCCACCGCATCCCCTTCCCATTTACACGGTGAGGGGCTCCTGTTTTTCGCAAGATGGGAGCTGGTTCTATTTGCAAGGTGAAGACGCCTCTCAGTCTCCATTTTCACACTTGGAGTAGCACTCGCACCATTCCACGCGCACACACCATCTTTCATGAGTGTGTGTGTGAGGGGGGGGATAGCAGATCCACTGGCTCTGAGAATCCTGGATGGTAGGAGAAAGTGTGGCAAGTAATGACACTCATTGCTGTGTTGAGTTGTATTTATTTGATTCAACTAAAGAATGTGAGCTGTCCTTACTCTTTTTCAGTAACACTTCTCCTCTTGCTAAGCTTTTAGCAAGAGTAAGTATGAGTCAGAGCTTCCTTTGCTTAATCTAAATATTTGGTTACTTTATTTACACAAAACTGGATTAAAAAAGACGTCGGGTTAGCAAAAAATCAGTTTCATTACTGTAACAGCCTGTATGACCCATGAGCTGTTAATCAAATGCAGCACAAGTTATACAGCATCCAGCATTTCACATTATTTTCTCTGCGATCATAGGACGGAGACATTTAATTAGAACAATTCCATTCAGAATGAGGACATTTTCTGAGTGTAATCACATCTAGTAGACCTCTACATTTGTCTGATAGCTTGCTAGCCAAGTGAAAAAAACCTGAAGGGAACTTTTCTGAGGAAATCTAATTTGCAGCACTGCGTAAAAACTGGGACGAAAGGACAAAGTCACCTCATGTCAAGGCAATGATTTTGACACGAAATGTAATTTTATTCAGTGAAATAGCACACACTAAGTTAAGAACTCTGCTCTCACTGAGGGTCTTTTAACTCCAAGATCTCCATTAAAATATAGGGCAGGAAATGTAACAGAACGGCTTAAATGATAGTTATGTTGTGTCAGCTTAAAAGTTATGTGTGTGTGTGTGTGTGTCTGGTTCTCGAAGGGAAGATAGCTGTGCATCTGTCATCACAGGGCGAGCCGAATGGAACGTTTGGCAGTAAAATCGGGGCCATGTGCTGTTATGTTCCCTTCTTGGGGTTTGTGTTTTGATGGAAGTGTGGAGTTACGCTGACTTACCATGACTCCAGCCAGGCAGTAAAGCCGGAGCCAGAGTGGATCAGAGCACTTTTTTTATTTTTTATTATTTATTGTAATACTCCTGAGAATTGGAATGCAGTGTACATGTTCAGAGACAACAGTGTCCTGCATTTTTCCTGAGGATAGATTACCAACAGGGTTCAATTGGACTGTCCTGATGTCCCTAAGGGCCTGCGCGCCCGGGTAGAGCTCTTCACCGGCCAAAAACTCCAGCCGTTGATTGGCTCCAGTCCAACAAAATCTGCAATTTTTCAGCCTGAGGCCGACACCAATCACTTTAAGCCCTCTGTGATACAAGCAACACACTCAAACATAACTACCAGTGCCACGACAATCATGCCCACAAACATTGACACATTCCATTACAGACACAGAAGTCTGAGGAGGAGCCTGGAGCTCCTCCTGTTCAGGTATTTTTGTGATCCAGCACGCATCTCATTGGGCTTATGGATGTGCATGTTTTTTTCTTTTTTTTTCACTGTCCATTACGGAGAAACATAAGCATGCAGCATGCGCGCTCTGTGCGTTCAGAGTGTTCAAAATGAAAGGAGGGAAGTTAAATTAGTCCAACTCTGACCCGAACACGTTCTATAAAAATAAAAAAAGGCCCGAGCCCAGCCCGAATCGACTCATGTTTCAGGTCACAACAAGGGATGTGCTTATCCCATACTGGGCAAAGTCTAATCCAATACGAACCATCAGCCCAAACTATTATGTAAGAGTTTAGGTCTGTCTAAAGTTTCAGTGCCATGCTGTAGAGAAAAGTGTCATAACACAGATTAAATTCATTTTTAATGGTGTTTCTTCTATCATGCGAGTAGAATATTTGTTTCACAATTTGATGTTTTTACATGTTTTGCAGCCACACAAATGTATTATCAACAGCTTAGTTTTTTGAGAGAGGGGGGGGAAATGGTATCTGATTCGTATCGTATCGGCTGGTACCCGAGGTTGCTGTATTGGTATCGTATCGGGCATGAAAAAGTGGTATCTAGCCATCCTTAGTCCCAACAGGCTGGTAGACCTCTAGGCCTGGGACAGCTGCTCTTTTTGCCCCCAGATTAGCATAGTGGGGTGCTCAGTAGAGTTCATGTTAGACCCAGACCAGCCCAAGCTGATTAATCTGGAGATTGTGCTTTTGTTGACTGATAAAGTTTTTAAAAGCCGGTGGTAAAAATGCAGTTTTTCTATGGAAGTTGCAGACATGCAGTCTTTTGTAGCATTATTGCACTTCATACAGCAGTAAATACAGCATACAGTACTTCTCTAACTTGTTCCATTCTCGCAGCTAAAAATCAACCTCTGTGCTGTCATTTGGGTTCTTATCCTGTGAAGAAGCTGCTCCTGTGCTTATGTTCTAACCCCTCTGCTGTGGATTGTATCCAAGCTGCTCAGCATACCTTTACAGTGAGTCCTCCTTAGATTACAAACACATGTGGACTCTAAAGCAAAAAGTACAGCAGACTTT
>JAJHUR010125241.1:0-15817 GCA_027495735.1 Lutjanus campechanus | reverse complement strand
TATCACTGATCCTTGGTCTTATGTGTCATAATATTATCATTTCTAGAAGAAGAAGTGAAGATTTTTAATCTTGTTTGCTAGGGTTCGGTGGTTAAGAGTATTGTTGAGCCTATATAGAATGTTTTATGTTCATTGTTGTTTGTCCTGTTATAGCTGCAATTATGCATTTAAATGTACTTTGTTAGGTATGCTATTGACACTTAACACTCAAACTTATACAATCTTACAGTCTTACAGTTTTATTTAGCAGACGTTTTTATCCAAAGTGACGTACATCTGAAAGCCGATACAACACAAGCAAGGATCTAACTTCAAGTAAACTGACATAAACTTATCCTCACACACCATCTTGGTCACCAGCATCACTACCTACGGTCCCAAAGCATTTTTCAGTAGTCATAATATTAACAGTTTAGTTCGCTAACTGAATTTCTGTGTAGCTAACGTTAGCAGTTGGTCTGGGTAGCTAATGTTAGTGGTTGGTGTGTTTATTTAAATACAAAATAATGTTGACATTTCCAAGCATCTTTTATTTCACTAGGGGCCATAATAATTAATTGGAAATGGTACAATTAGCTGGTTTCATTGAGACCAGAGTGGTGTTGGGAGACTCATAAAATGTTGTAATGTGTGGGCACTGCACAGTGGTACTAAATTGTTCTTCATTTTAAAATGTATTTTAGAAGTGTAACCCTGCTAATAATCCCCATTTTTAGTAAATGTATCTGTAATGTGATTTTTATTTCTTTTTTTTCTGTACTGTCATGGATTACAGTTACCTTTTTTTGTATCCTAATGCCGTCACATGTAATCAGTTGCTCCCCATGCCTGTTGTTTGCATATGGAAAGTTTATCCTTTGATTTTTTTTTTTCCTTTCCGTGGAGTAGAGCTTCACCTCCCATATACGTAGATACTGCAGTATTTTCTCAGCCACTGTGCCTCCAGGCAGAGAGCCTCATTATAGTCCCATCTCTCCTCCCCAGGCTCCTCAGCAGCCCCCGACTATCCTGCAGCAGCTCCCAGCGACCATGATGCCTCCTGGCTCTGCTGCTTCCATTAGGCCCGGTGGTCACGTCAAGGAGGGTATGGCAGACTGTCACCACACACAAACTAAATCTCAGGATTTCACACTCAGAGCTGTTCCTGCCTGTCTGTCACATTACCCACTTGCTAGCAAGCACTCAGATTTATTATTTATGGTTTCCTCTTGAGCTTGGACAATTGCATAAAATGTATATGCAGGAGTTTGTGCGTGTGAGTGTGTCTGTTAAACTCATGTCCAAGTGCTGAAACAGGTTTTAGTCAGGCAATGTTAACAACAAAGTTTTGTAAGTCAGCGACATGAAGTTCAGAGATTCAAAGGTTAAAATTGTAAAACAGCTGTTACTGTGCATACAAGTTTTGAGAAACAGTTATGATGACCGTCTTAAGCCCAAAAACTCCTGTGAGTTACTCAGATTATAAAACAAAAGCCAGAATTGTGGTTTGGTATATTGTAAGCGGCATGAAGCAACTTACCATTTATGGTGCAAATCAGGCCTGGAATTTCATAATTTTAGCAGCAAGGCCACTTAGGCTTTGGTGTTGTCAATTTTTAAATAGAAGTCCAGGAAATAATAAATTTAACTTGAAGGTTAAGGCTGGTTTGATTGTTATTCAATTCCCTTTCCTAATTTGTTAACGCCAAGTGCAAGGACTCTGAAAGTCAGTCAGAGGTCAGTCTTTATAATGACGTTATACTAAATAGTGTGCGATAAATAAGTTGTAGTTAGTATCACAAAATAATGAGTTGATATCTTAAAATAAGGATAAACTTTCTGAAAATAGTCATTGAATATTAACGAGAAAGTTACTCCATATTTTGAGATATTGAGTCATGATTCTGAGGTGACAAGTCATTATTTCGAGATAGTGACTCATTATTTTGGGATATTAACTGATTATTTTCAGATATTATTTTTTTGCGACTGTGCATCCAGCAGCACCACGAGAAGATAAGTTGTCATTGATGTCCTCATGTCAGCAGGAGAAGATTTTTATTTAGATTATGTTATATTAGACTTTACATTTTGTGGTTATAGTACTGCTTTTGTCCACCGGGGCCTCCAAAATCAACAAAATATGACACTTCCTCATAGAGGCTTTAACACGCAGCTGTCATGTTCTGCACATGTACTGAATATCAACAGCACAATCAGTTACATTTTGTGAAGCTGGTGTAAGACAGAATATTCAGTTTGATAGTGGAAATGATTTTCAGCTTGAAAAATAATGTGGATAAAACCACGGAAGTGACAATACTGACAGAAGAATTTCCCCACAGAGAATACAATCGCTGGATGTTGTATTTGAGCTGCACGAGACGGATAAGGGCCAGGCTAATCCGGCGCAACCAGCCAGTTCTTATTGAGTCATATGTGCTTTGCATGACAAGCCCTCAGACTTCCATTAGCTGTCATTATTGTTGAATTATTTATGAGCTTGACTTAACCTCTTCAAGATTGTGACATATCACAAAGTTTGTCGAGTTACTGAATGTTGCGTCACTGAGCCACAAACAGTCACTACCCAGAGATATCATTCATATTGCCTGGAGAGCATTAAATAATTTATCAGGGTGACAAATACTACTTAAAGCTATAGTCAGCCACAAATATAAAATTAGTGTTTAAATGACAGCTGAATTATAGTAACTTGAATAGACTTTCACAAATCTTGGGCGGTGAGCGTGTTTGTATTGCTGGAGAGGAGTTTAATAATTTATCGAGGTGAGTCATTGCCGAACAAATGTTGACTGACAAGGAGGAGAGAAAATTGAGCTTGGCACCTCACATTCGCCACCTCAGTTTGACATAATGTGGGTTAATCACCTCGTCACCCCGAGGGAAGAGGACAGAATAGCAGGCTGATAAAGACAATCAGGGGACCCTCGGTTGGTGCTGATAGTGGCGTGTGTGTATGTGTGTGTGTGGGTGTGTGTGTGCGTGTGGGTGGGTGTAATATTCTCAATATGCAGACCTTGTCGAACTGATGATGATCCAGAGTACCCAGATGTACCAGGTCATCATGAACAACATGACCATGTCAGCTCTGAGTTCGTTTGGATACTCCAGCCCTCCGTCAGGCCCTGCGGTGGGTACCACATGAGGATCAGGGTCGACCCAGTTAATAAACAAAAAAAGTTGAACTTTTAAACAAATCTGCCTGTTGGGTGAAACAGTTTCATCTATTTTTATTTATTTATTTATTTTAAATGTCCTGGAAAAAAATCTACTTTGTTGTCACTCCTTAAAGATATAATCTTTAAACAATTTCCTAAAATAAAAATAAAAAAATCTATGGACTCAAATTTCATAATCCCTTTCAATCATCATCACATGACTCACTAGAAGTGTGTGGTGGCTGTATCTGCGGAGACGCCGCCCTCTATCTGTAGTTTTCCTGTGCTTGGGATGTTTCACCAACCCAAAACGTAACCTCTTTAACCTTAATCCTACCGTATACCTACTATTTTACTACATTATTTCAATCTTCCATGACTCCTCATGACTCCATATCGTGTTTTTAATGAGTACTTTTTAAAAATACTAATGTATTATGGTCCCAGTTTTAATATATGGAACTACTTATTGGGTTCATGTTTCCCATGGGTCCTAATTTAAAGTATCATATAGGGGCACTCTGTCATTTTGAAGGAAACAGACAGGGGTCTAAAAATAAAAAAATAATTAAAAATATAGAAGGCTAAGCTCACAGCTAAATGCCACTAAATTCTACACACTCGTCCTTTAAAATAAGTGACCAAGAAAGTTGTTTTTTCTTTTCATTTCTTGCAGCCTCACGGTGTTACAGAACTAAAACTTCAGCAGTGAAAACTTTGTAATGATTTTAACTTTGCACTAAGAAATAAAACTGTGCTGTTTTTCTCCTTCATTATGTCAGGCTCTCAGAGATGTGGTTGTTATTCAAGAGAATGAGGCTGACGAAGAGATAAACCACCACTATTACCAGCCTGTCCCGTACTTGTCCTACCCTGCATGGCTCCTGCGCCCGGACCCACTGGTCCACCAAGACCCCAACCAACCCACCTCTTCTTTGCCACAAAGGGACAGGTGATCAGAGGACCTGCATGTCCACTGCATTTCATACGTCAGCTCATTAACTGTCAGATGAAGTAAAACTCAAATGCACATTCATCACTCACTCACTTTTCTTTAGGAGGCAGCAACAACAAATCATCACCTTCTAGTCGGCTGAGACATTTTTTAATAGCAGGCAAGAGAATTTAAGGTGGACCAAGACAGCAAACCATGAGATTTTATTCAGGAGAGAAGGATCTTTTTCTTCACAGCGGCTCCACTTTGTGAGGCAGATTGAACCAGTGTATTCCTACATGAAAATCTGCTTCACTCTGATGAAATTATATCTTGACAGTGATTAACAGTTGCTCCAGAGAGTAAATGTTTGTAAAGATTGAAGACAGTTGAGGTTCCAACTCCAACAACACATTTATTGTCAGTGCAGTGCACCAAAACCTATTCTTAGGAGACATTTAGGACGTTTTCGGGGAGCAAAGATGGATCATGTCTATCATGCTGAGCCTGAAGAACCTTAACTCACTTTTTCACTAACTGTCAGTGCCTGCACTCTTATAAGAAGAAAGAAATAAGGGTTCTTCCTGAAGGGCTGAGGTTCTACACAGAACTATTTGCTTGGAGGAAAGAGTTATTCAAGAATTGTTGAAAACTCTATTGGCAATGGTTCTTTGTACCATAATATAAAAGGGTTCTCAGTAGAACCCCTGGGTCAGTTCTTGATGAAACCACTGGAATATAAAAAGGTTCTCAGTAGAACCTCCTTGGTGGGTTTTTACATGAAACCCTTGGATTATAATAAGGTTCTCAATTGAACCCCCTTGGTGGCTTCTAGATAAAATCTTTGGACTATAAAAAGGTTCTTGGTAGAACCTGCTTCGTGGGTTTTAGATGAAAACCCTTGGCATATAATAGGTTCCTGGTAGAACCTCCTGGGTGGATTCTTGTTACTGTTAGAAGGTGGAAGAGAGGGGTCGGGGTGAAACCATTACACCACTGGCTCTTTGTAGAACCTCTCATAAGGGGTTCTGGGTAAAACCTTTCACATATGGATCTAGGTATAACCCTTTACATTGGGTTCTAGGCAGGACTCTCTAAAATGGTTCCAAGTGGAACTTTTAAAAGGTTCAACCAGGAACCAAAAATGGTTCTACTATGGGGACAAGCTGAAGAACCCTTTATGGTTCTAGTTAGCATATTTATTTCCAAGAGTTTATTAGAAAAGTGGATAAAAGTAGCTGAAAAGAGGAAAAATTAGTTTGGAAATCGCTGCAGCTGAGCCCTTTTTCTCTCCCACAGATTTAGACCTGAGTGCAGAGAAACTTTCCATTCTGTCTGTTCAAGTTACCCCCTCCAGAAAAAGACTACTTAAAATCTCTACAGTAGGTTTAGGAGCAGAAACTATGGATCCAGCATCCATTTGTTAAATCTGTTTTTGGGTAAATGCAGATAACATTGAATTTTTTTTTTTTTGCAGTTTTTTTAAAATTATTTCTCATTTATACCAGGCAGATAAAAACATGCAGGAGATGTACAACTGCGAACCACTGATGAATATTTTTGTGTCTTGTTTGATCAGGCCTGCTGTCCCTCCTCCTCCTCCTCCCTCGCCCAACGCCGCTGGGATTGTTGGAGCCGACGTCACTCCCTCAGCAGGTAAAACCAACGACACATCAACACCCAGCCAACAGCCGATTAACACAGTCTGCTCCCGTGATGTCATAGTTGCCTCCGAAATGGGGTGACAAGAGAGGTGACAACGGCGAGCTTCACAGTAATTATGATGAGTGGGGCACTGATTGTGGATGCTACTAGCGATCATGGCGCAGCTGATTATGAATGGCTCACGAGATGAGTTCATCAGATGCTTTAGATTAGTCTGATGTTTTATATTTTGTTTTGTTTCTTTTCTTTCCTAGAGAACAACAGTGCTGCTGAGGCAGAAGAAGAGATGAAGAGAGAGTGATTATTAATTCTCTCACCAAATATGTTTTTAATGGGCACTGCACTCTAAGAAATAAGGGTTCCGAAAGGGTTCCTCCCGAAGGGCTGAGGTTCTATCCAGAGCCACTTGCTTCTGAAGAACCCTTTTTTGAATTAGGGTTTGTCAAGGGTTCTTCGTGTTTTAGATAAAGCCCTTAAGAGTATAAAAAGGTTTTCAGTAGAACCCGGGTGGGTTTTTGTTAGCACCCAGAAAGTGGAAAGCTTCTTGTGAAGGGCTTGTAAGTGTAAACTTTATAAAGGGTTCTAATCAAAACGGGCTCTCCTCGTTTTTTATTTTTTTCTCTTATTTGTTCAGTCATTTTAAGTAAAAGATGAACATTTCATACACATTTTGTTTTTGCAATTCTTTTATATTAATGTACAATAGATGAAACAGACAAATAAATGTGATATTACTGTGTTAATGGCATTTACACTGTTGTTGAACTACATTACCCAAATGATCCAGCAGGGAGCAGCAACAGATGTCAAGTGAGATGGCAAATAGACCACAAGCTGTGCAGTATATACACAGTACATAATACCCTATATACAATATGTGTTCCTGTGTTGACAAGCGTTCACAATGACTCTGCATGCTGTAGTGCTGATGTAGGCCACTTCATACCACCGTGGGCAACACAGCAAGAGCATGACACCACTTAAGATCGATTGCTGTGTGCCACCGTGTGACCTTGTCTTTAAATACACAGTGACGAGTACTTAGAAGGATAAGGAGAGGCGTATTACTCAATCCCTGGAAGTGGTGAGAATTCAAGCAATAAAACTGTGACAAGAGCATGAAAACAGTGTAATTCACAAATTTAAATACATATTTTGGGTTATGTTTAAATAACAGTAGAAGTATTTGAGTGTTTCCCTCACTGGTTCAAACTCAGGTCTCGGGGAAGGTGTTGAGCTGATGTAAAGTGTGAGCCAATTCTTAAAGGAGAAATATGTATTATATTTACTGTACTAAATCATAAGATGGCCACGATATGTCGTCAGAGATTAAGCAAACATGCTCGGTTGAAACACTGGCTTCTCTGGCATCAACTCTACAGCCAGCATGTTCTACTTTGAAATTTCCATTTTAAGACAATTGACAGTTATAAACAGCTGATCCACTTAGAGTGTAGGATCTCTCGTTGATTATCATTGTTAAAATATAAATATAAAATATACATATAATGGGTCCTGTAGTTCCATTTCACTATTTGGAGTGCAGTAATCATTTTTGAACTCTGGGGTCTTTAAAGGAGAACAATTGCACATCCAAGAATGATGAGTACTGCAGTCCAGATAGTGAGTTGGAGCCATAAAAGATGTACTAAAAAGCTTGAATCCCAATATGATCTATAATTGAAGCAAGTTTTTTTCCCTCCGCCCCCTCGTCCCCAGACCTGAGGAAGCTCAGGCAGGGAACACTGCAGTCCTACAGCGCAAGTTGATCAGATGTTTATAACTGTCTCTCAATGTAAAGTAAACAGTAAACCCTGTTATTATTATTATTAAAAAGCCCACTGCCATGAAAATACACACTCTGGAGTTTGAGGCCAGCTTTGAACTCTAATTAATGTGAAACAGGCAAACAAAAACACAAATTAGGGGCCGATAGAAATATCAGGAGGGTACCGTGGCTGTAGTGTTGTCGTCAGAGAAGCGAGTATTTCAACTTGGTGTGTTTCCATAATCTCTGGTGACGTATCATGGTCATTTTATGATTTATTACAGTATATATATTACAGATTTCTCCTTTAAGTTCTGCATTAACTGTCTTGCAGTATAACGTATAGGTTGAATGTGCCAAACAATATAATACAGTGAGCACCGTGTAGCTGTGACAGCTGAGGCATAGGAAAGAATTTCAATGTCAATTTACTAGATTTGTCTGTGACAACACATGCCGTCTCAATTCCCACATTCCTTGGCATCCACTGAAAATAGTTTCAGGGTTTGGAGGTTCATTTGGAGTTTGGAAACTGGATTGTACTGTGACAGTGCAGGGTGGGGAGCACAGGGTTTTTAGCAGCAGTGTGGGAGGATGAGTTTAAAGAGAGGGAGTGAAGGCAGCAACCAAATCTCTCATAAAACACATGGATTAAGAGCTCAAATGGGTAGAACGTGCCGATACGGCTGTCTCTCCACTGTCTCCGGGGTAATGCCAATGTTTACCCAGCTATTAATATCAAACCACCACACCGTGCCTATCGCAGAGACACCAGTGAGAGTGACGACAGAGAGAAGGGGACAGTAGGTCAGAGGGGGGGAAGAGAAAAAAAAATTCAGAAGAGGGATGAGATTAGAGAGCGGCAGCTAATGGCAAAAGTAATAATTGATGAGTTAGACTGAATAAATTGTAGGTTTAGAGAGTAAATGAATAAGAGGAGGTGATGCAGTGCATCCATTACAGCTCTGCACACTAACAAGGGAACAGTGTGCTCCGTGTTGAGAACAAACACAGGAGGTGGAACATGAAAGATTAATGAGGGATGTAAAGTGGTGAAGTGGGGATTGTTCAGAGGGTGGAGGACACTGTCACAACATGTATATATCCAAAATATGTGCTGTCTGGCAGATTAGCTTTATCACAGTGACTCCTAAAATGCAATATTAAGTATTGATCTGCCCTTTTCAATGTTTTCATTGTTTTTTCTTTTCGTGCGGCTGTTACTGACGTACTTTCTTTTAATCATTCATATTTATTTATTTATTTTCGAAATCACTTTATACCCTGGGTCTTCTACAAGTTTTTTTTTCTTCTTGTTTTAAAATAAATAATTAACACATTAATATGAATCCAACATATTATTAGCAAAGATAAATCAGTCTACTCCATTTAATTTACACAACACTGACAAAAATCTACGAATCCTGGTGCAGTAATAGTAATAACAATAACAACAATAATAATGATAATAATAATAATAAACTTATTTGTATAGCTCCTTAACACAAGAAAAAGCAGCCCAAAGTGCTTTAGAACAAAGAAATTACACGCATCAAAAACAATATAGAAAGAGCTTAAAAACAGTGATAGAATACTAAAATAATCAAAATAAAGACGAGGATTAAAGTAGACTATAATATAAGAATGCAAATACAAATTGAAAATGCATAGAATGCATAACAAAAGATGGAAAATAAATCCCACAAAATAATAATAATAAAATTAAAGTTGAAAAGCATATACAATACATAAAATGAAATAAAATAGAACATTTTAAAACACATGAATGCAAAGCAAAATGCAAGTCCCAGGCCTGTATCAGCAAAGTCACAGCTAGTAAGTGTTCAGCTTTCTTTTAAAAATATTTAGTGAACAGGCTGTTCCAGAGCATTAGGGTGTAACCGACAAAGACTAATTGGACTAATGTGCACACTCCTCTGGTTAATAGCTGAACCAGACAGTTGTGAACGAGCTGAAGTCTTTCAGTTTTTTTTTCCCACAGACCAGTAGAAAGTGTGCTACTAGCTAACCTTGTTAGTTGCGAACCAGTTAGCTATGTTTTATTGAAACAAACTGGCCAATTATCCCAATTATTCCAAGCTTACAGACACTCTTGAGAGCCACAATCGATTGTTTTATAATTTCACAAGCAAAAGACTCTGACACAAACTCCACCTCAGAAACCACCAGTGAAAGTACAGAGAGTGAGGCTAACATTGGTTATGCTTCGTGTAAGCACAAACAAGACAATTGTTAATTATTTGATGCAATATATGTAGTAAGAGGTTCCTGCCTTCTCTCTTTAGCAGGTAAGGGGTCCCTGGTCTGAAAAATGTTGGAGAACCCATTTATCCCATTTTCTCTTTGTCGTATCCCATTGTCCACGGCCCAGTGTCTCCAGGGATCAATAAAGTCTAATCCAATCTGTTACAGAGTGTTATACAGTGTTGAACCTGCCTAAAGCTGCTAAATAGTCTTATTAGAGTTATAGCTTCCAGCTTATCTCAACTGGTCAGAATCCTTGTAAACGAGGTTACATTAAACTTTGCTCAGGTTTATACTCCATCTTCATTTCCCCCTGTTAGCATGTTTGAATCACTGAATCCTCACTGTGTCACAAAGCTGTTTCCATCCATGCACCTTTAAACAAACTGTGTTGACCTGCAGGGATTAATCAATTATTAATCAACTATTAAATTAATTTCCAACTATTTTGATAATTGCTTAATTGTTTTGAGTAATTTCTTGATATGTAAATGACCAAATCCTCTGAGTTCAGTTTCTCAAATGTGAATATTTTCGGGTTTCTTAAGTCCTATATGCAAATCAATTGAATATCTTTGATTTGTGGACAAAACAAGATATTTGAGGAAGTAAGCTTGGGCTTTGGGAAACAGTGATCAACATTTTTTCACCACTTCCTGACATTTTGTGTGTCGAACAACCGATTGATTATTATTATTAAAATAATTGTTAGTTGCAGCCCTAATATTCAGAAGATGTTCTTGTTGCATCCTGAAGAAAACACAGTGACAGATGATTTAGGAGCAGCTCAGCTTTTATTAGTAAAAATAATAAATATCCAGGAAAAATATTGCAACATCATTGCACACATTTCAAAGTCATTTACATCACTATATTTTCTCAGTTAATACAGTATCTGTCCTCTATCAGATATATATATATGAGCTACCACTCAGCTAGCAAGGCAGTTAATACTCAGTAAAGAACAGGTTATTGGTTTTCCTAAGTCCTCTTGATTAGAGCGCTGACACACACAGTTACACACACACACATTATGTACAGCTGCAGTGTGTGATTACGCTGGAGCATTCTGTACTCTTCACAGAGATCAAAGACTGTCAAGGGCTTGTGGCGGCCTGGAGGTCGACCAACTCCGAGCCATGTTCCCCGACCCCTCACCCCTCCCTTTCCCCTCTTTCTTTCCACCCCTCTTTACATTTTAAAACCTGTGACTTCCCTTCACACATAACTTTCCATCTGTCACTTTCTGTGCCATTGCATGCCTTCGCCACCTATTACTATTCAAACAATCCGTGAACCACAAGAACACTTTCGTTTACCTTTACAAAGATATTTGCACTTTTCGATAGAAAATAAAGGCAAAAGAAATCGCATGCCGCGCGGTTAACGTGCACCCATGCATGCAATAGTTGGGTGGCAGTATTTTGGCTGAGAGATCAGCAGATATGGTGAGGACAGCTGGCCAGCACAGGCATGGATCAGCTCATGGCACAGCTGAGAGCACACACCCTGCGTCTCCATCACACTGCCTTCACATATCTATTACCACTGACCACCAAATGCCGACGGTGACAAAGTGTGACATTTACCTGGTGCTGTGCTCCCCAAGAAACACATAGTGCTAAAGATCTACATTATTTAGGAATTTTGATGAATGTCACTACAGATAAATCTATATACACCTTGTCATGCTTTTTCCTGACACATTCTGCTCAATGACTATCCTTTCCCAACTGTCACCCTCTTTGTCTCTCCCAAACGGCCTCTCTTTTTGTCCTTTTCACCCTCTCTGGGCCTCTTGGGACATGGAACGACCCAGGGTTTGGGGCGCTTTGGCGAACTCCATGAGGGTTGGCTTGACTGGAGGGAGGTCTCTTGTGATCTCGTCCACGGTCCTCTTGCTGGGACAGAATCCGTCTGGGGTGGGGAAAGGCTGCAGGTCCTCCTCGGTGTGTGGTGCTCCACGTCCGAGCCTGACGCCCAGCTCTGCAGGGGTGAAGATGGGCAGGGGGAGGGTGTTTCTCTTTGGCAGAAGCTGGTGCTCCCTCACCCCTCTTTCCACAGTGCCCACTCTGAAGACACCGGAGGGGCAGGTCTGCGTGAGCGAGCGGGCCTGCCACTGCCGTGACAGAGTCTCCCTACGAGAGCTGTCATTCATGTTCATTGTCTGCCTGCAGGCATCAGAGAAAGGTTGAAGTTAGACACTGTGGGAGCTCTCACTTTGATCTACCTACCTAATTAAATTACAACTCCCTTCCAATATGAGAAAAGTTCTACCAACAATTGCCAAGTAAATGAGCAAGTAGATTTCTATCTATATCAGATGATTGGAAAGAAGATTTTAAAGGGACAGTTCATCCCAAAATCAAAAATACATATTTTTCCTACGGCCTGAAGTGCTATTTATCCATCTGTTCTGTTTTGGTGTGATTTGCCCATTTTTGGCAGTATCGGCCATTTCTGTCTTCTCTCCAACATAATGATAATGGAACCAGATGGCACCAGTCCAGTGGTGCTCAGAGCGCCAAGAAAAATCAATAAAAAAATCTACTGGAACTACTTTAGACTCTACCAGAATTACTTTCTTTCTAATAGAAAACGAGATCTGTGAATTATCTTGAGTAACCAGGACATGATTTTAGCAAAGAGACGCTGCTTTTGAATTTTTTCAAATGTATTTTCTTTGCGCTTTGAGCACCACAAGATATCTAGTTCCATTATATTGCTATCTTGATGGCCGATAGCTCTAAAACTCTGCAACTACCAAAACCATCTAGATGGATAAATAGCACTACAGCCCGGGGGATAAAGATGTTTTGATTTTGGGGTTAACAGTCCCTTAAAGTCACACTCAGGATGATATTATTAGTAGAGATGAACTTTTTTCTCTCATTTAGTGGTGACTAGGGCTGGGTATACCTTTAAGGTATTGGCTGAAATAGCCCATTACCAAATATTAGTAGGCAGTTCAGCATCCTGAGGTGTCTCCAAAACATTTGAAAGTATGACTATACTAGTACTTTATTAGTATTGGTATCACTTTAATGGTACTGGTACTGTAATTTTTTAAATGGTACTCAGGCCAGTGACACATGCCGGCTACCTGCATGTTTTCTGGTTGGTCTGTGAGCTCTCACCTGTCCTGAGGTTGAGTCTTGAGACTGACACTCTGCCAGTCTGCGCTGTAGCTCTCCCTCTGTGCCTTGTTCTCCTCCCGGACGGTGCATGTCAGCTCAGCTCCCACCACCACACCGTTACGCTTCTCCAGGACGGTACAGATTGGCATCTTCACGGCTGCAGGAAGGTCTGTCTCAGATTGATGGCCTCGAATGGGTCTCGCTGACCAGTCTGAAGGTCTGGGGATGTGTCTGCGATGAGGATTCAGTGATGCTCCAGCTGGCTGTATCTTCGAGCTTGTCTCCCTCTTTGTGCTCTCTGTGTCTGGCCCCGGATCCATCCACGACTTTTATAGACGTTCTGTTGCTATTCCTGATCCGTGTTGTCACTCCACAATCAGTGTGCGCTGACATCCGACACCAAGTGCTCCATGTCTCATTCCCAGAGAACTGGAAGCCCCTCCGTGGAGGGCTTGTGGGGTAATTGGGCAGAAAATCCCCTGATTCTCAAATTGTATGGCCAGTCACCTCTGTAATCACTCAGCCCAACACTTTCCACTTCAGCAGGGATTGTGGGGTCTTAGAAGGGAAAGCATCATGGGGGACACTGTGTGGAGATTAAATAAACATGTAGACAGACATATACACAACAGGCTGAGTCTACAGAGAAGAATCTTAATAAGGTTTTGGTCTTGATGTACACAAAGCAGCAAGACGCTGCGCTAATGTGGAAAGATAATGATGCAGCAGTATTCCATACACAAGGGATATTTCAGGCATGGAGGTTAAATATGTGTGGATCAGAAATAACACATCTGTCGCTTGGAGATAAAAGGTGATAAGCTGGAGAACTTCATGGAGTATCCTGCTGAATTTTAAATAATAATACAGTTCACGAGGAGTTTATACAACAGCTGTGCCTTGTGACAACATCAAGCCCCCTCATTAAATGCCATTACAGTGCACTGCCTCACAGTAGCAGTGAGAGCTGCATCCCCAGTGATTCATTACCTCAGTGACAGAGCGCCACGCAAGCCATAATCAACTCAGGTTACCGACCGTGAAGCACACTCACACACTCACATCACACACACACACACACACACGCACACACACACACACACACACACACACACTCACCTCTGACAGTTTTCTGCTGGTGTGATGTTACGATCAGTCCCTGTCTCTGACTCATTCATCCACATCAGGTACTGATATCATCAAATAACAGACATCAGATATCACATACACAGAGTACACTTCCATGATCCTAATGACGAGAAGCCTGATCAGTCTGACTGACTGGGTTGAACCAACAAGGATTCCCTTTTAAATGTGATTAAATCATGGTTTAACTTCAAATTATGTTGTAGCAAAAGTTTAAACTAGCTTAAAATTAAGGAATATTAAATTTAAACATCTCTGTAAACCTCAGTCTAGTTTTTTACTTTAAACCTAGACTGAATTTAATTCTGTTGCTCCAATTTAAACTTTTAAAATAGCCTTTGCCTTTGCCAGATGGACCGAGCAAAGAAAGTTAAGAGACAAACACAACCCAGCTGAATTTTTATGATGCATCTCTTCTTTGTTTCACTCCAGTTGATAATTTGGCTGACAAATTCTTTTCTCACAAAAATTAGAGCTTCTCTATCAAGCCAGCATGAACAGGCTAACTGGGCCGACTAATTATTTGGCTGGCTGGGAAACAATCTAACATTTAATTATATAGTGTTTTAGTTTTTTTTTATTTTATTTTTTTAACTTTTTCACCAGCTAGCAAAAAATTTCTTTTTCTAACTAGCAAACAATGCTAGGTTTTGTTAGCTTTGTAATGTAACATTCTGGTTGTGTCCAAAATCATTCACCTCTCCCTATTCGCATCTGGGGATTTCACTATATAGTGATAGTCATAAAGAAATACTTTCGGACACTAATCACTGTTAATTACATCATTGCTGTTGTTTTTCTTTCAGTGTTTCTTCCAGTGATTGTACACGACTTCTCGTGATGCATTGTGGGATACTTTGAGTCTCCTATATAGGGTATTATTTGGACAGCACGGCAAAATGGCAAACTCACTATGTAGTGGACTATATAGTGAATAGGGAGTGATTTCAGAGACAGCGTTTGTTAAGTTTTTAGCTAACTATCAAACAATGTCACATTTTGTGAAGGAATAACAGAGCAGCCAAAGTTAACATTTACTTCCTTCTTTTACACTTTCAAGGTCCAAACAAACAAACTCTTATTTTATTTTATTTTATTTTAATTTGAGAAATCAAGCATAATTGATATCGATTAAACTCTATTTAATTTTGATTTATATCTCTAAACTTAAATTTACTAAACTGTGATTAGGTCAGAGTTGTGCAACAGATCTCTGCTTAATTTTAAACCTGGATTCACTCATTTTAAACCTAAACTAACCTAATCTAAGATTAAATAAATTTTTGTCTGTGCCACAGTCACTGTTTTTAAATGTGATGCAGTAATGAAAAAAGTATACAATCTTGTAGCCTAAATCTGTGCCAAATTATGACATTAAATCTATAGCTGTTCTAAATGACTGGCATTCCTTTCCACTGACTGTTCATATATGTATATCTATTACAACTGATGCTATTTTCCTTCTCCATGTCAGGTATGGCAATATTTCAATTTCCTGTCTGTAACTTCTCAGTAGGGTGACATTACATATGTAAAATATTGCTCAGTGTCACTGAGAGAAAAGAGGACAAGAACACTGTATCCTTGAGGTCATGCATGTAGTCATGTTATGACACCATGGCAACCATGAAATGCCATTTCAGAAACCCAGTAAGTCACTATGCAAGGTCCTTAAGGGTTGAGAAGTCATATCTCTTTCGAATCAACTTGACTCTAAGCAATCCGATGGTAAATTAGGAGT
>JAJHUR010125237.1:0-10760 GCA_027495735.1 Lutjanus campechanus | reverse complement strand
TAAGAGAGAGGTGTGTGTGTGTGTGTGTGTGTGTGTGTGTGTGTGTGTGTGCGTGTGTGTGTGTGTGTGTGTGTGTGTTACCCTCTTGGTCCAGTCAGACATGATGTGCGTGCTCGGTGTCCTGAAGTGCAGGTTGAGGACGACCACGCAGTTCAACACCACCACCGTCACCAACACCATGATGAACATCAGATATCTGAGACACACACACACACACACACACACACACACACACACACACCACATTTTAATCAACATTTTGTCGTTGTCACAGAAAATGTGCAGCTTTCCTGACATCTGAATGTCTTTGTTTGTTGTTTACTGTGTCATCATGCAACAACACACACTTATATACTTTTGTTTGTGTGTGTGTGTGTGTGTGTGTGTGTGTGTGTGTGTGTGACGTACTTGACAATAAGAGGAACAGACATGGACGTCTCCGGCAGTCTTTGAGAGATCAGCAGCAAGAAGACAGACTGAGCCAACAACACTGAGATGGACAAGGTCATCTTCTCACCACCTGCACACACACACACACACACACACACACACACACACATCAGGTCTACTTATGCAGCAGCAGCAGCTAATATTTAAATATTTACAGTGAAAATAATAAAGACTGAGGCGGCGAGCTGGACTGACTGTCAGCGGGCAGGTAGTAGACGAGCGAGGCCAGGAAGGAGATGAGCACGCAGGGGATGATGATGTTGACGATGTAGAAGAGAGGTTTGCGTTTGATGATCAGGTAGAAGGTGATGTCCTGGTGCTTGTTGCTCTCCATGGGAATGTGCTTGTAGGTGTTTCTCTTGGCCGGCAGGTGGACGATCTCCCACTCGCCGTTCTCTGTCCAAAAAGCGGCGAGGAACGACGACAAGGACGAGGAACAGAGAATAAACACATTTTGAATGAGAATAAATGAAATGTGAGATTATTAAAATGTCATTTACTCCCTAGATTTACACTTCACTGACTTCACTGTCCGTCACTCTCTGTGTCTGCTGGTTGAGTCAAGAAGGGAACCCCAAATCTGTGACACCGTGTCTGCTGTGGCCTGCTAATACTGACAACATGGATAATTGGTTCCTTTTAAGGTGGAGATATTAATGTTCTTCAAACGTTGCACAGTAGTTAGACGTCGGTTGCAACAACAGCCAGAAAAACTGACCACCTCCGCTACATTTAAGGGATGAAATACAGTGTAATATATATTAAAAATATATCTCTTTTCTGTTAATATCATTAACAGAAAGAACTGTTATCTTCCTGGACATTGTTGTCAAAAGAAATGTTACATAAAAAGTAAATGTAAAAGCAGAAAATTGTAAACTTCTCGTGACGGCTCGTAATCATTCGTGCTCATTCTGCAGGGAGACGCCACCACAGCAATGGCGGCTTGTTTACTTCTGATACTTCGCCAGATTCATCTACAGCTGAAAAATCTCTCACAATGGTGAAGTTTCATATTGGACAATATCAAGCATGTGCGTGTGTGTCAGTTACCCGTGAAGCTGGCAGGGTCGATGACGATCCACTCCACCGTCCATTTGACCTTTTCATCCCCGTCTTCCTTCAGCAGCATCCTGATCTCTTTGGCATTGTAGGTCAGAGAGCTGCAAAGCAACATGGGAAATGGAGTTTATACAGAAGAAAAAACAAAGTAAAGCATTCCAACAACAAAATGACAAAATAAGAGTTTATTCACACATGAGCCACGATGGTTTGAGCTCCTTACGTGAATTTGAGCGTGCAGTTCTGCCAGTCGAAGGGGAAGTAGTTGACGTTGATGGAGCAGGAGGAGCGGAAGATGGCAGGAGGTAACCAGTAGCAGAGACCGTCAGGATACACCAGTACGTTGGAGTAGTAGGCCACCTGGAACTGGGCGTCGTTACTGACGGGGAGAAGTCAGAAGGCAGGAAGGATCACGACACAACGGAGTCTTAAAGTGCTCAGAAAAAATGCAAACTCAATTCAACTGGAAACCAGTTCCTGTGAATTCTGTACGACCCTGCAAGTTTGTCCAATCACCACAACTTTTTTCTTTGCACACGTGACCAATCATCGAAGCTTCCTGCGAGTTCCACCAATCACAGCAGTCCCCATATAAACATCACACACATCTCAATGAACCCACAATGTTTTTTGCTGCATTTGCATACATTGTCATTGTTATTGACATTTATCGGTGCTCTGGGCACTTATTTTATCATTTTGTGCTGTTTTGACTGAGCTGAAGCTCCAAAAAGATTTTGTTTTTTTGTGGAACACAGATTAACCTTTTCAAATACAAATAAAGCAGATTTTGTCTGAGTTTTTGCGATCCTGAGGCTCAGAGTGTGGGTTCAGTCTCCCTGGAACAAGCTGCCTTTGATTTTTAATGAATTTTACAAAAAACAAAACAAAAACAACTTTCACTTCATTGGAAAATCCTTAAAAACACTGACTGCAACATGCATCGCAGTTTTTATTTTAGAAAAGCTGCTGTGCAGCAGTCACTGAAATAGCTGGTAAAATCCTTCAGGCACTGGGAAATAATAACACGAGTCTGACTCTCTTGCAGTTGGACTTTCCCACAAGCACCTGAAGGCACCACTTGAAACTGGTGAAGGTTTCAAAACAGCACCTGCTCTCACTTCATGATGCAAGAATCAACAAGTAATTCCAGTTTTAAACTTTTGAAAAATGTCTGATTGTTCTGCAGACGATGAGCTTGTTTCATTGATCTGTGGTGCAGGAACTAAATCAGTAGTTTCCAAACGTGAGTCGGACTTTGTGCCAACTATAAATTACAACTAACCACCACAAAAGCTAAGAATTATTTTATTCATTGATTGATTTAATATATCAGTACTTGTGTGCACTCATTTCCCAGTACAGAGGCACATTCTAATCTAATTTAGTTCCGATTAAATCTACGGAAGCCCTGAGATACAAATAAGAAAAAAAAAATCTGGTGATCCATTTTTCTAAAAGCAGGTGAGAACATTTTCAGCCAGGATCTTTTTTTTTTTAGATGGAAGTTTTCTTTCCATTAAAGATCAAAACGTGTTTTCTGTGTGCAGTTTACCAACTTCACTCACAATTATTATTTTTGAAATATCATATTCCTTTTCAGTGCAGCTTTGGGCTGTCAACTCTTTTAAAATAAATAATAAATAATAAGAAGTAAATAATTAAGAAGGAAACTGAATCTCACTTGTTTTCCAGAACGATCTCCGGCAGCCAAACCATGCTGGCCGGCAGGCGGAGCGACTCGATGCCATCGAACTCTGTCACGTTCCAGGACAGCCGGTAATCTGTCCACGTCTGTCTCACAAACAAACAAACAAACAAACAAACAAACAAACAAACAAACAAACACAGACAGTTAACGAGGAGGAAAACGTTGCCTTGAACATGAAGTGAAAAAGTAAATAACAGTTATTTACTCACATGATCTATCCAAACATTCGTCAGCAGTGTCTCGTCTACTTCTTTCTACAAATGAAGAACAAATTATTATTTATTATTCATCAGCTATACCTCAGTGTATTTTAACAGTATTTTTGTGTATTTTATTAACTTGTTAACAGATATTGAATTCCATCAGTAGCCTGGATTCATTTTTATGAAAATACCAGTATCATATGAAACTAGATGAAATAAGGGATCTGTTGGTATCAACCATGTTATCTCGTCGGGCAGTTGGATAAATTTTGGCGAAGGGAGAACAAGCACGGTCATTTTCAAAGGGGTCTGACTGAAAACTGGTTCTGTGGGAACCCGAGAGTCTCCCCTTCACAGACACGCCCACTTTATGCTGATCCCTTAAAATTTGGGCCAAAAATCATGCAGTTTTCTGCATGCAGAAACCCCGGGTTAACAGTGTGTGTGTGTGTGTGTGAGTGAATTATCCCAGAGGTTAATATGCAGCGTGAAAAGCCCATAGATGGATAAACAGGAGGGAAAAGGTGAATTTTTGATTTTGGGGTGAAGTGTCCCTTTAAATCCCGGGTGACTTCTCATTGAGTTGAGGATTACTGATTATTAAAAAGAAAATCATGCTTATATTCAAAGTAAAACTATTTAAAAGTAGAATTTTGGTCTCAGTATCTGCAGAAGTATTTATTGAGCTTCAATTCAAAGAATCATTTTCCTGACACACACACACACACACACACACACACACACACACACACACACACACACACACACACGGTGTATACCAGAGAGATGAGGTTGGAGAGTGTGAGTGCGAGGAAAACGTCGACGGCATCCTGCTGCCTCTCAACGGGACGCAGCTCTTTGTTGTAATCTCGCTCTTTTATCAGGTAGTTGATCAGACGCTCCTCCTCGTTCCTGCCCCAGCACACTGACACACACACACACACACACACACACACACACACACACACACACAAACAAACTTATGTATTTTCTTTTCAGAAGAGTCATGAATCCACAAAACCCAACGACTTCGGACCAACAGCCCAAAACTTAACAAAAATAGGTCCAGGATGAGCGCAGAGCAGATCAGGAGTCCTCAGTGAGAGACAGGAGACAGGAGACAGGAGACAATCTGATATCACAATATTCAGTATGAACACAACCGGTCGTCCATGGACGCTGAAAACTGCTCGGTGCACAGCAGCTTCTGTAAATACTTGTTTCATAAGAACTTTCTGTCGATAACACAGAACAGAAGATCTTTGACACAACGTCAAAACTGTTGTTTCTTCATGTTCTGTTGATGATTTCAGTTAATTTTGTTAATGTTTTAAACTAAAATTATTACAGAAACAAAACTAACACATTTATTTACCTGTTAACTGAATTCATGTGAAAAAAACAACAAACAAAACACGAAAAATGCATTTGTTTGGTTTACAGTGCTCACTTACACACACACACGCACACACAGGGGACAACAAACAGACCCTGAGAGTGTGTGAGAGTGTGTGAGAGTGTATGAGAGTGTGTGAGAGTGTGTGTGAGTGTGTGTGTGAGAGTGTGTGTGAGAGTGTGTGAGTGTGTGAGTGTGTGTGAGAGTGTGTGAATGCCTCCACACTGCTCATATTTCAGAGTATGATGGCAGCTGCTCTGTGGTTCAGAGCTGCTGTGACTCACATGTACAGTGTGAGGGGCTGCAGACGTTTCTCCTCTAAAGACTTTTAAACATTCACCACACGGACATGTTTGTTTTTTTAACTTTCACAGGATCTTTGATTCCTCACAGCTTCAGTAAAAACATCGAGGCCGGGCCGCACCAACAAGGATTCATTATTAAACCTGATAAAATGATGGTTTAACACTGCAGAAAACTTTTAAACTAGTTTAAAATGAAGAAAGACTCATTTTTACTCCAAACAGAGATTAAATTTATTTCTGTTGCACCAAAACTTTGATCCAGTATTACCTTTAAACTTTCTCTCAGGGTTTAACTTTTAAAATGGCGGCCAGACAGTCTCTTATTTATTTTTGTGAGGTTGGCCATTTTAATCTTATAATATTTGGACATTTTACTGCATTAATTTGACCGACAGGTTTTTCTCTGCTGAGCCATCACGAGTGTGCTAACGAGGCTAACATATCCTTTAGCTAGAAAACAATGTCAGGTTTTGTTAAGTCCCGACAGCACATACTTTTATTTTTTATTTATTTAAATAAACATCCACATACTGATTAAACTCGAACGTATCTTATTATATTAAATGAATCTTTGTTGGTTCAACCCAGTCTTGTTGTTTACTCTTCATCTTGTAATTTTATCATTTTTCATTCATCTTATTTTTGAGCTCTAACTATTCATTTAGCTCTGCAACTGATGATTGTTTTCATCATCATCAATGAATCAGATGAACCTTTTCACAACAAATTGATTAATCGTTTGGCCTATGAAATGTAATAAAACAGTAAAAAAAAAACATCCTGTCAACAGTTCAAACTGACATATACAAACTCTTGTTGTGTCCAATTATTATAAAAAACAAAGAAAAACATTAAATATTTACACTGAAGAAGCAGAAGCCAGTGAATATTTGGCATTCAGCTTCAAAAAAAAGGACTCAACTATCAAAATTATTGATAATCGTCTGTCAATCCACTAATAGATTACTTGACTAATTGTTCCAGCTGTAGAATAATTATTCCAAAAGTTTATTAAGTTCACTGACAAACTGCAGTGTTCAGTGTTTCATGCTGTTAAAGATGATTTAAATATGTAGGCAAATAATTCAAGGGAGAAAGTTTTGTGTGTTTTAGCATAAAAATAAACAAAATCAGTCAGTTTGGGCCTCTAAGAAAACACGTCAGTCAACTTTTCATTCAATTAAACTTTGTGACACATCAGTTTTACAACACAACTTAAATCTGAGGGTCAAATGTTAAAACAGTGACTCACCAGATGAGAGCAGAGCGAGCAGGAACACGGCGCACAGAGCTGCACGCTGAAGCTTCATGGCTGACTGACTGACTGACTGACTGCTGCTGAGCAGGCCGGCGTCCTTTTACCCACCGACCTTCTGCCAACTGACTGAGTGACTGACAGGCAGCAGCTGCAGAAACACAGAGGAGAGAAAATAGAAAACACACACAGAGGCCTGGCTGCCATCGTCTCTCAGCTGTGTACAGGAAACAGACAGAGAGGAGGGAGGGAGGGTCACATCCAGGAATAACATCATAACAAACATCTTAACTTCTGATTTACACGTGGAAATATGTTTCAGCTCTCACAAAAAACACATCTAATTTAACATTTTACAACCTTTTTTTGTCTTAGAGAAGAAATTAAACCACAAAACTATTATAAACTTTAAAAAACACAGTCTAAGTTATGTTTATGTAGATTTCTTTTATTTAAATTTGATTTTAAAAGAAGAAAAGACAAGAATTCACTATCGAAGGCTGGAGGATGTTTGTGCAAGTGACCAACGGGCCACCGGAGCTTTTCCACAGATAATCTCTCGGACTACAGGACCCATCGGCCTAAAATTCTGAGGGGACTGTGCAGACAGGAAGAAGAGAATCTAAAAACTAAATGAGAATGTAAAACCACAACAGACTACAGAGACTAAATTAAAGCGGAGAGGTGTAACGATCCCCTCCAGATGTGTTTCAGGACGTTTTAAATTAATCTGCTTGCAAATTATTTGTGTTCATGTTTTGGTTATTTTCTCACAGAAAGTTTAAGTAAATAGTTAACGGTTAAAAATGGTTTTCCAGATTTTGACTGGTTGAAAATCTTTTTAAATGGGATTAAATCAAAGCTGTTTGGGGTAAAACCTGAAGCTGCTGAAATCCTGCAGCAGAGCAAAAACAGTTTAATTAAAAACAAATAAATAAATGATCCTGTTTTGTTTGCCTGAGACTTGTTTTCTTTTTGCAAAGTTCAAACAGAAAACGACTCTAGTCTTGGAGGAGAAACTGTATCAGCTCTGACTCTTATCAACGGCACACACACATTTTATCTTAATTCACTACACATCTTTATTTACCAGACAACAAAAACACGACACAAACAAACATTTCATTATGACAATTACTTTAAAATACAAAGTTTAGTTCATCAGGTGTGTTTCATTAATAATAAAAGGCTTTAATAAGTTTAAAAATCATAGATTTTAGTCCATAAAGTTGATTCATGTGTTATTTCTGTTTCCTGCGTCGTGTCTCAGAGCGACAGGTTGACGTCACACTTCACTTTGCCGCTGGTGAGGTTCTGGATCATCGAGATCATCGCCGAGTGTTTATTCAGCTCGTCCTCCTTCTGCTTCAGCTTCGTCTCCAGCTGACTCTTCTGCAGCTCCAGAGACGACGCCTGGAAAACAGAGAAAAACGCTTCAGACCTCTGCGTCTTTATCACGTATCAGTCCTGCGTAGATATGATCTGTCTGAATATTTACACCTGACCAAACACTGTCAAGTCTCCAGAGCAGAATGTCCGAGATGATCTGGTCTTTTGCTCTGTAGCAAACAGAGTAAAAGAGTCCAAATCGAGTCAAACCGAGTCGAGCCAGGTCAGCTCTGAGCAGGGAAAAGGACTACTGGAGACCCACGAGGCCAGTGCTTAAAAATATTAAAAACAAGTGCTGTTAAAGTGCCAGCGCAGTGACAGATGTCAGAAATCAGCTGGAGATTCAGGACAGTTCTTGCATGTGTCAGGATGTACCACCTCCGGCCACTTGGTGGAGCCGTTCTTCTACTTTGATGGAGGCAAACACTCATCAAACTCTATTTCTTAAATTTTTTTTCTATGTAATGAAGCTGATGATTGATCAGCAAAGACACACATGACTGTTCATCTGACTGGTCAGAGGATTTGGGCTCTAACAGGAGCAACGTATTCAGATGGGTCGCTCTCTTCTACAGGCTTCAACCCTTCCGAGAGTCGATTTCACGTCATTTGTGTAAAATTCACTTCAAACAATCGGAACAACACTTGCGCTGGCGGCGGGGGCTCCCCCAAAGGCAGCGAGAGGAAGTGAACAAGCCTTCCACTCTACTGCATGTGAGAGGCAAATACTGCACGTTTTCCTCCACTTCACTTGTCTGACAGCTTTAGTTACTTTACAGGTTATAGTTTTCTCTTCGTTACCTTGATGCTGACGTCCTTCCTGGCCTGCTCCGTCTTGTTAAGTTCCTTCCTCAACACATCCACCGTCTCCTCCAGATCTTTAATCTCTTGATCTTTTTCCTTCACCTTCTCCTCCTCGGCTCGCAGCTCGCCACGCAGACCTGATGGAAACAAGGCAACACATTTAATGAAAACACGTTAGAGTTCAAATACCTGCAGGAAGCCAGGATTGTTTGTTCTGTGAAATAAAATTAACGATTTTGCCTATGGAGTTTGGCTGGTGTGGAGAGAGAGTGATATCTGGCTGATATAACTTCAGTTTCCACCCTGAAAAGCTTGTCAGGCAGCAAGGAAAAGTGGTGAAAATATTCTAAATATAGTGAACTGTAAAACTGATACTGATTTTTTTAGGTGTCTCAAATAAATACATCGGTTCTCCTGCAGTGTCGACCTCCATCTGCTGTAGGTGAAACACTGACTGTGGATAAAAACCTCAGACAGCTGTGCACATGCAGGCTGTACAGTCTGAGTGATGCAACCAAACCTGTGATGTCACTGTTCCTCTGCTGGAGATCTGATTGGAGGGATCTGATCTCCTCCTGTCTCTCCTCCAACGCCGCAGACATCCTGAGGAAGACAGACAGGCAGAATTCAGAGAGGTGCTGCAGAGTGACGTGCTTTCGGCTGCATTTATGTAAAAAGAAAGTTATGTAATTTATCTCTGCAGTCAAGTCGTGTGTGTGTGTGAATTACTTCTCGTGCTGCAGCTGCATTGCCTCCTGGGTTTTCCTCAGAGTTTCATTCTGTTTGTTGAACCTGCACAGGAGATCAATTTGTTGAACACATAAAAAATGAAAATGAAAATGAATCTGTTCCATGTTTCTTTTGTCCGTCCTGCCCGTGTGTCTCTGACCTGTCCAGCAGGGCGTTGTAGGCTCCCTTCAGCGCCTGGTGTTCCTCCGATTCCTGCTGCAGCCTGGCGTTGTGCTGCAGGAGCTCCTCCGTGTCGGCCTTGGAGCGCTTCACCTCCAGCTCCTGGTTGCTCAGCTCGCCCTGCAGCTCCTCGCGGCGACGCTCCGCCTCCTTCAGCAGAGAGCCCAGCTTACAGGCCTGCACACAAAGAAAGACCAGAGCTGAAAATAAGTATCAGCAGAAACAGAAACTTTAGTCTGTGGGCGGTGAGACTAACTTAAGTCTAACCAGCACTGTGGTTTATGTGGTCTGTTAAAAAATAACCTATAGTAAAAGTGATAATTATGAGCATCCTGATGGTTAAGTTTGTTACGGATCTAACTTAAGAATAAAGTCCATCTTTATTTTAATCTAAAGATATTTTGAATAAACACCGTGAGACGACTGAAATTCTGAATTTGACACCAAGCAAACTGAAAGCTACAATTATAGTTAGAGCTGCAACTATTATCGTACTTATAGATGAATCTGAACATTATTTTGTCTATAAAATGTCAAAAAAAAAGGGTCCTTATTAATTGATTAGTTGTTGGTTCATAAAATGTCCTAAAATGTTGATGAAAACCCAAGATGACATCCTTGAATGTCTTGTTTTGTTGTCAGAGAGGAGTAAAGAAACCAGGCTGACAACTAATCGATTAATTGTTGCAGCTCCACTTCTGTCAATCAACTGTTTGATTTATTAAGTAATAGATTGCTGAAGTCTGACAGCAGCACCCTGGCGTTCAGTATTCCTGCAGCCGCTGTGTGTGAACGTTACCTCGGCCTCAGCTTGAGCTCGTTGGAGGCGATACTGAGCGATGAGTCGGTCGGACTGAGAGAGAGCCAGAGCCTTCGCCTCCAACAAGTCCTGCAGTCGACTCTCCTTCGACTGACGGGGAGACAAAGAGATGAAACGGATCAAAAAACAGAACTCAATCAATAAATCTGCTTTAACAAAGACCCACAGTCGGCTATTTCAAACAATTAATTGATAATAATCTTCAAAGGCAGGAATTAGTGCAAATAAAGCAGCAAAATCATCTGTCTTTTAATCACAACTGCCTGTCGAGCAAACATCCAGCAGCACTCATCAGAAGAAAAGAGAATTTACCGAGATGAACACTCACCGCAAATGCTGAGAGCTTCTGTTCGTAAACGTCGATGATCTCAGACACGTGTGAGTCTTTGTGTTCCTGCAGCTATAAACAACAATAAAACAACACCAGTGAAAAATGCAGCTCACACTCACACACAG
>JAJHUR010125236.1:0-31811 GCA_027495735.1 Lutjanus campechanus | reverse complement strand
ACAGGTGTGTGTGTGTGTGTATATATATATATATAGAGAGAGAGAGTGAGTGAGAAAGAGAGAAAAGAATGCATAAGAAGGTAGGAGGGAAAGGCTAACCTTTTGACAGAGCTGGAGGCATGGCAAAGAAACATAAAGATGAAGAAGGCATATTGCACGAAGAGAAGCTGAATATGAGGAAACAGTTGCAATGCTCAGAACAGGGTATTGTTCTCCTCGAAGATAAGATAGATTGAGGAGCGAGGAGATGGGGGAGAAAGGCTTTAGGGGAAATGTGGAAGCTATAGTTGATGTGCATACAACAGGGAATGCATTCAGTTCGATGACATTAGGTTAGATCGCTCACTAATAGAGGAGAAAACGAATACGGGAGTGCAGGAGACGGAGGTAAGTGAGGAAAAGGGAAGAGGAGTCTGAGGAGGAGGGTGGTAGAGAAAGAAGGAGGGGAGGGAAGAAGAAAAAGAGGGTTTGAGGGAGGGGCGAGAAGAAGAGAATTTGTCCTGGCACTCCAGAAAACGACTCTGCGGGTGTAAAAATAATCTACGGTAGCCACCTGAGAGGCTGCAGTGTCACAGTGCGCCCTAGTTTAATTTAGACCCAATGCATATGACATGATTTTTACCAGATTTTGTCCCAGTTAAAGTGCTCTACTGTATTTCAGAAGACTGAAGTAAAAATCTTACACGAGAGTTGCTGCCATAGGTGTATTCAGAGCACCAGTGTGTAAAAAGGTCTAGGGCAGCAACTTTTGTAATAACTAATTGACATTTGTGTACATTCACCTTTGTTTCAGCAGACATAAGGAACTTCTTTTTATAGTGAAACATTTATCATTGTGTCAGATGCTGCATAATTAGAAATTAATAATGTATAATTGTAATGACTCCAAATTTATTATTATAGACTGTTCTCCGCTCTCAGGCAACAGTATGAGAGGGTTAAAAAGACACATGCATGCAGAAAAACATGTGAAGATACATGTTTCATGTGCACACACATGCACACTATGCATGAAACAAACTCAAATACATGAGCACAGGCTTACATCACATCCCTGTCTTAAGAACGACCACGCCCCCCTCTGGGTGAAAACAAGCCCTGTAAAAAATGCCAGTGCCAAATTGAAACAGCTAGTGGCACCAGGCCTAAAAGCTGCTACATTGCATTTTCTATGTCAAACAATTAAAAAAAAACAGTGATTGACTTCCCCAAAGAGTGAGGGACAGTTAAAGAAGACATTTGTGGCTTCAGGCCATCCACAGAGAGGATGAAAATAGTAAATTGTGGGATCCTGGCTTGTAGTGTTGTCAAAAATATCTGATACTGAATATTTGGAATGCTTTCAGTACTCTTTTTCTTGCAGTACCGATACTCTGGTACCAGCTGCAGTTTCTTGCGCTCTCTTCTCTCTAGCAGCTAATTGATGCACTCAGCTGCAGTGCCCATATAATCCTGCCTCTTCTTACTTACTCACAGTGCTGTATTCCTCTCAATACTTGTCTCATTCGCTATATCCGTTGTCATTTTATGGCCTTGTTATATTTATCTTTGAATACATACATGAGTAATTTTTTTCCTGTGGTATCAAAAAATGTATCAAAAAGCAATAGGTTTCAAGGTATTTTATCTAAATTAGAAATTGCTGAGCATCGGTGGCAAACACCTTATCACAAGTTAGTTAATGATGTTATTGATGTTAATGACTAAATGACGTGAGCCAATTGTGACTGTAGTAGATCAAAGCAAATCAGAAAAAAGTCTTGCGATGGTGTAATTAAAGTTTTAACATTGAAAAAATAACAAGTGACCTTTCTACAACCTGATACCGTACTATTAATTTGCACACATTGTTATCTATTTTCTAAGTAACTTTTCAACCAAACGTAGGCTACACCTCTTATGCCATACTTCTCCGATTTCCTCAGTAATATGTTGTGATCTATTGTATCTATTGTATCTAATAATTCACATAATTGAGCTGACTTACTTTATAATAATGAACCTTGTAAACAGCATAAAGCAGCATAGGAAGTGGGGTTAAAACAGTTTTCTACTTCTCTCAGTTCGTAGTAAAAGGTTGTATGATAAGCATAAACAGCTGTGCAATAGATATCATTTCCGCTTCACCACAGCGATATAATTAGTTTACATAAACATTACATTGGACAGAGTACCAAAACAACAAAAAAAGTGACAGATGTCAGAAATACATTACCTGAAGATTCAGTAAGATAGTTGTATATGTCATGTCCATCTTTGATGGAGGCTGACTGTAAATACACTCATCAACCCCTGTTTCTTTATTTTTCATTGATCAGCAACAACATAATTGTGTACCCGATTGGCCATAGGGTTTGGGCTCCTAACAGCTAAAAAGCAATACGGTATTCTTATTTGTATACTTTTAAATTGGCAAAGACCTCAGTATTTGCAATTACTGCCTCTTAAATTAGAGGGGCTGCTTTCACCCAAAAAGGGGCAGGGGCATGACGCAAGTACCCAGCTGGGCTGCTCTAATCTATGCAAACAGCCAAACGTAAACAAACGTCCTGACACACATACATAAACATGTAGGAAATGATTGAAATCATTTTAGAAGAAGCAGAAGCACAGCACAGACTGTCACTCTCACCTGTCTCTTCATCTTTGTCTCTTTTTTGGCTCTCTCATCCCAGATAACCTTTTCCCCAAACTCTATCATTATCTGTCTCACAGCTAGGATGGCCAGTTTCTCACACACACTGTCACACACTGAAGTGTGTTAATGTGTGAAAGAGAGGGAGAGGTGATCAAAAGAGTTCTGTTAAAGAGCTCTGTAAGTTCTGTTAAATCTGCGTGTTCCTCCATACCAGTCTTTCTGTGATATGGCTTATTGAGATAAAATTAAAATCCTTAATAGTGACATTTGAATAGGCCTTTTAAGTCTTAAATTTTTTAATTATGCCAACATCTTAAAAAAGTCAGTTCAGTCTGGGGCTGGTTGCTCAAAGATATATTCGACTGATTTACTGCATTAGGTCAATCTTTGTGTTTTTGTCAGACTTGTCAAATGCCACTTTGCGATAATTGTTTAAAAAGGAAGGCCAAGAAGTTTCAAGTTAACCAGAGCATACCCGGGGCTATCTCACCACTGAACAGCTGTGTTTCTGAAATAACAATCCATGATGTGTACTGATAAAAGGAAAACATGACTGGGTTGTGAAGTGAGCAGTAACAACAGAAAGAGATTTAAGAGACTGGAGCAACATCAGAGAAAAATACAGCCAGCTTTGAATATTCACAGTAAAATGTCCTTATAAGAATTAAAATTATTATAGAAGGCAGTGATTTTTAGTTTCAGAAGAGTTGTAATTGACTCAAAATATTCAGACAATTAATCCTACTTAAAATACTCAAGAAGTATATCTGAAGTCTGGCTATTTGTTAGATATAAGTCGTAGTTAAAGCCTTTCTTTGTGCAATCAGCCTCTGGTCCTCTAATATTTCATTTTTTACATCATCATTGATGTGTCTGAGGGTCCCTGTCTCTGCAAAATGAAATGCAGTAGAAGTCGAGTATTCCACTGTATTTAATTAGCATCACTTTTACAACCTCTTATGCTATATTTAATATGTCTCAGTGATAATTTCTCACAAAGGCAGCAGCTATTTCTATATTTTAGGACATCTAGGTAGGTGACATCTCTCTTGTATTTCAAACAGTATAAATATTACAGAGCTGGTTTGACAGGTTGCCTAACTGTTTCTGCACAAGGTGTCAGCTTTACTGCCTTTTGAGGTGCTTGGGATGGATAGAGTAGCTATAACATGACTGCTGCTGCTCGCCAGACACAACATGTCCTTCAGTTTATATATCACAGCTCTCATGTGCAGCATGTGTCCAGATGCACAGAACTTCAAAGCTGCTGAGTCATAGCATACTTGGGAGACAATATTGACCTGGTCATTAGATGCCACTGACAGCAGAGTTAATTCATAAAGACAGGTGACAAAGGTCACAGGTTTTTTATTGTACATTCTTGAAGGCATGATACCCCGTCTGTATGTGCAAATGACACATTTTTTTATCACCTCCTCTCCTTTTTTTTTTTTTTTTTACAGTTAAGCTTCTTGTCTCATCCTCCTCAGTGTGCATTAGTAGTGTGCCATTAAAGTCATAATTATAGTCCGTCAGGCAGACATACAGTAGACGCAAACAGACAGAAATAGAATAGAACAGAAAAAGTAAATGTAGATGTGGACAAATATTTCATCCCACAGGTAGGCAACTTAATGCTGGAACGTGCGTAGGTTTGTGCGTGTTTCTTTGAGATTGCCTATTTTTTTTTATCCAGCCATGAATATTAAAGGGATAATTCTGATTTTTTTTTTTGAAGTGGGGTTGTATAAGGTACTTAGCAGAACATATGTGAGCCATCTAAAAAAAAGAGCTACCTAAAGAAATCAATAGTTTGGGTGTATTTTATATTAAGAATATTTTCACCATTAAATTTTGTCATTAGACAGCCTTTTCTGATGCCAAACTGGTGTTATAGAAGCCAAATATCGCTCTCACTCACTCGGGAGTTGCTGGTCTATTGCTGACTTGATCAGTTAATTTGTTTTTGTTAATGTTTGACTTCTGTGTTTTAAGTGGTTAGTTCAGATTAGCCAAAGTCACACAATGACACAAAAAATCTAATAGATCGAGGCAGCGATAGACCAGAAACTCTGCAAGCTCTGCAAGCAAGCTTCTGTAAGCTAAAATGACTGATTTTGCCAATGGAGTCTGGTTTATTTTGAGAGGAAAGTAAAGCTGTGAAAATATTATAATATAATATAATGGCAATATAATATAATAATATAAACTGATATTGATGTTTTTAAGTGGGCATTAGGTGGCTAAGGTGGCCCTGTCCAAACCAGTACATTTCTTAGTTTTCTTCAGTGGGACTACTCTGCTTCTCCAAACTGAAGGTGTACCTCCTGTCATCTACTGTAGGTAATACATTTTTGATAAGTAACTTATACAAGCCCACTTCAAAAAATTTGAACTATCCCTTTAAGAGTTAGGCACATCACTGTAGGTTGTCCAAACCACATGAGACAATATATAACCATACCAAGGGCTGAGTGACTGTTAGATTTAGACTTGTGTCACTTGTGTCTATCCAGTGTTCATTTGGCTTGAACAGCTACATTGTGGCACTTTGTGGATCAGTGTTTGTGCTCCACTTTGATGTAACACATTAAGTACACCACTGTGTATTTAATTTTAGGGTGCATTATTTTGGCAAGGTTAGTATACAAAGGAATAAAGTGCTTTAGCATTTTTTTTACCAACAGAAAATGTGATAATGGGCATAAACGGGACAGAGTTTGGAAAACGACCCTTTTCAGAACCAATTTTCAGATTTAAAAAAAGCCAAATCACAAAAACCTGGTAAAATGCCAAGGATTCATTACTTTTTTGTTTTTGTGTTGTAAGTGGTTGCTGGATCAAACCAACATTGTTTCATTATTTTTTTCCTCTTGTATTTCAAGCTGTGAGTTGCTCTTCCATTTCTGTTCCTCATTGCTTCATTTGCATTGCACATTTTTCAAACATGGTCAGAACTCTATAAAGTAATTTGCAATTTAGATACAGGAAACAATTTGTGGAAATGAGTTTTGTATATGAAGACATATGTGTGTAATATATACATGTAGATGTGCTCACAAATGGTTCTTTCTCTCTATTGATTCTATTTTATTTGCAATATACTTAGGTCAGAAATGCCTGTTCAATCCAAGTCTAACTGGAGATCCTTATATCACACCTGTCTTGCTGCTCTTATGGCGCATGTGAAGCTCTGCATGGTTTCTGCCCAGAGTACATGTGTGACTTACTTGGTCTGTGTTATACGACTAATAGAATATGTTTTCTTGTAGATCTTCTAACCAAGAATTCTTGACTGTTTTGGTTATATTAAGAGCTAAAGATGACTGAGCATTTGAAACAGCTGACCTTGAAAATAACTACTTGGAGCTCATCTTTTTAGATCAGCCCTTATTCCTTTGTGTTTTGTTTTGTTTCTGTACTTTTTTAAATTATATTTTACATCAATATTGCTAACACCTCCAAAAACCTTTGTGTGTTATCATCCCATTAAAACTGAAATTGTTGATGATGCACCATCATGGCCAAATAGGGTATGCAGGTAGCCTAACAAATTAGTGACAGTCCAGGAATGATTATAGCTGTTAATATCTCTTCTCGCCTGTTTAAGTCACAAGCATTTCGGGTTTAAGAAGTGAAAAGTTATGGATTGATGTTGGGTAAATTGGTATAAAGAAAACACAGAGAGTGCATTTAATTATGTTGTTATTCCTTGCACCCCTTTCCCCAATTTCAAGAAAAAGGCAATTTGTCAAACAAATTGAAGGAAGATGTGTGTTGAAATAATAGCTAAACAGCCCTCACATTATCTCAAATGTGTGCTTCTCAAAAAAAAAAACTTAACAAATTGAATAATTTCTTCTAACAAGGGGAATGTAATTCATCTTCATACCCTCTTCAACTTGCTGCTGATTGCAGGCATAGAGTGGCCTCAACCTCTATACAAAATTACATAAAGTGGATGCACTCCAATGATTTTGATCAGATTTATCCCCTCTGAGGCCTTTCCAATCACATTAGAAATAAATTTGCATGCCCCACTTTTCTTCCACAGCCTTTTTCCATTCAATTCAGCCTTGAAACATTGGTTGGAATGCCACCTGATGGGTGACTTAATGCAGATTGTAATGCTTCTTTCAGCAATAAAGTTTCTCATTTTAGCTTTGTTAATATTTTCCTTTTTTTAAAAGGAAGGGCTGCTTAGCAATGGGTCTTTGAGCCAAGTGTCAACAAAGTTAGTCCAGGACTCTTTCTTTGTAACTGTAGGTCGTCACATTAAAGGGACAGTTAAGATTATTTGAAGTCGGATTGTGTGACGTACTTATCGATAGTCAGTGATCGTATTACCTACAGTAGATGGAGGTCAACACGCCCCCAGTTTGGAGAAGCAGAGAGGAGTACAGACATGAAAGGTGAGCAATTTACTGCTATGGACAGGACCAGCAGCAAAATGTGTTTTCACCACTTCAAAAATCAGTATCAGTTTAAGTGGACAAAATGTTTTAAGTTTACCAGACACCACCAGACAGTCTGTTATACAAGACAAATATTACTTTCTCTTGCTCAACCAGACTCCATTGGTGAAAGCAGTAATTTGACCTCACAGAACACGCAAATTTTCGATCTACCACTGCCTCAATCTGTTAGTTAGTGTTATTGTGTGACTTTCTTTGATCCGAACAGATTGAGGGAGTGGTAGGCCAGCAGCTTTTGTGTTTCATGAGGTAAAGCTGCTGATTTTGCCAAAGGAGTCTGGTGGGTTTGGAGAGTGCAATTTTTGGCTTATATAACTGTGGTTTCCCATTGTAAAAGTCTGTCTGACTGCAAGGTAAGGCAGTAAAAAAAAATCAAAATATAGCATACACTTAATCTGATATTGATTTTATATATTGATGACCTACAATTACAAAAAAGTGTCCTTGACTAACCTTGTTGACACTTGGCTCAAATACTCATTGCTAACCAGCTTTTACGTGTGCAACCCTACAAAAATCTTCACCAGCATCTACCATAGATAATACACTGACTGTTGATATTGATGAAGTACCTCATACAACCCCACATCATGCAACGAATGAATGCAGAAGAATACAAACGGCCCCTTAAGGACAGATGAGCATGTTCAGTCCCTTGTCATTGAACTCTGCATGGTCTAGATGAAGTACATTATCTCAGTCTCTTCTTCTTCCATCCTTCTGTGTTACTCCAACAGCTTAAATACCCATCTCCTTAACTTTCTTGCTGTTTATACTCTTAAGCTCTCATCTGACCCGTAAACAAGCCACACAAGTCAATAAAGTCTACATGGATTTGGTCATAAGCCTGTTCTGAACATTTAAAACACAGCTACTGACATGCAGTGTCATACACACACAGGGCACAGAAGACACACTGTGCGGTTATAGCCAGACAGCTCATTTAGAACAGCCCTCAGTCCTATTCGGGGGAGATTAATTTTAGAGGCTGACTAATGTCGTAATTGTCACAGCATGTTAGTGGTTTTTCAGTCCCATCCAAATCTCATGTTAGTAATTTTTGTGCTATCTGTGTGTGCATATGTATGTGTGCGTGTTCTGGCGGTAGCAAAAGAACTACCGGTATCTCCCCTGTAAAGCCAGGTAAACAGTCCAGTTCTGATTCATTACTGCAGGGTTTTGTTTTTGTTAATTGTTTTTCTATTTCCTGGTGGGAAAGGCGTTCTTTTATTGGTTTTATCACTGCGGAAGCACTTAGCAGAGCTTTTAGCTTAGTCCTTCTTGACCATTATCTGCTGCCCATGTAAAGACCCCAGACATCAATTACACCTGTAAAATGAGGAAGTCAGAAAACAAAACCCATCCAAACTTTTTGAGACACTTGCAGATCTTGAGTAAATTGCTCTTCATAATTCCTGGATATTGTTAAACATGGCTGCCACCTCTTTAGCTGTAAAGTTAGGATGGAAAGTGTGCGTTAGGAGACCAGACTTTCTCAGAAACACTTTAAGAGCGCAGTAATGCTCTAACTGAACTCTCTGAGCCTGACGATCTGAAAGTCAGGAGCCCACTTTCTACATTGGCCAGGTGCATAGGGGTGAGAAGGTAAGCAGGGTGTGACAGGGTTTCTGCAGGTTTATTTGTATAGCATCTTCTAGCACTTCGCTCAGACCTGAAAAAAGTCTTAAATTTGCTTCACAAAAGCCTTTGCTCTTGCCTGCTGTAGGCATTAATGTTAGTTATAAAACCGTTTTTTAGCTGTCAAGAGACATTACACACCTATAAACTAAAAGCGGGATTGTTGTGACAGTGGATTGAGGCTGTTAAATCTCTAGGCTATTTTTTGTGGAGTTTCAGTCAGTATCATCAGACCTGTAGCAAGCACTGTCACTACTGCTAACTATAGTAGCTAGGAAGCTCATCATCTAATAATAGGCAAGTGATGATTTGAGCAAAAACTTGAACTTAGTTGGTCAATCCATCTATTCATTTTCTGCTGCTTATTCATGAATCATTGCAAAATTATTGTTATGCACTGGTGGTATGCACTGAAAAAAATGGCCATATTTTAGCTACTCACACTACTCACTAAATTTTTTGGCTGACCCTTTGTTTAAAGTGATACTCCACTTTGTGAGAATAAGCCATTTTGTCACCACTATGCCGATGTGATGATGGGTGAAGGTCTTCAGTTCACAAAACAATCCTGGAGTTTTAGGAGAAACAGGGTAGCAGCCTCATCCAGTACAATGGCAGTGAACGGTGACCATGGATAAAATGTTAAAAAAAAAGCACACAAAACAAAACAAACACAAAATGTCTCCATCCTGCTTGTGTGGTGTAATCCAAGTGTCCGCGAGCCGCAACATTAAAAATTAACCGCAAAAGACGCCATTTACGCCATGTTTTTAGCAGAAATGTCAACTGTAGCATGTAGCCGGTAGGATGTAAACGTGGCGTCAATCTCGCGAGACTTCCGCACGTGCGTCCATTAAGATATATACGAAGTCTCGCGAGATCAACGCCATGTTTACATCCTACCGGCTACATGCTTTAAGTGTGTGCTATATTTAGAATATTCTCACTACTTTACCCTGCTGTATGACAGCCTTTTTCAATAAGAAATCACCATTAAGTAGGTCAAATATTACTCTCTTCAAAGTAACCAGACTTCTTAAGGAAAAACATAAACTTTACCTCACAGAACACAGAAGTAGCAGCATCAGTAGTCCAGCAACTCCCATGTCATAATGCAATACAATGCAATATAACGTAGACTTAAACTGTTGATTTTTTGGGGAGTGAGCCTTACATTGTTAAGCTTCCTACACCAGTTTTCCTGCTGCTTCTGCAAACTGGTGGTGTGGCGACCGGCATTAACTATAAGTGATACACTGACTGTGAATAACTGACTTATACAATCCAATTTCCAATCCAGAGCTGTCCCTCTAACCCTTAAGTCATACCCATTGTGAAGGTTTATATGAAACCTTGACAGTTAAAGAAAGTATTGCTTGTTCACTTGCATGATGGTCTTTTACTTTTCCATTCAGGACTCAAAAAACACACTATGTTTGAGTACACTTAACTTTGAACTGATAAGCCTCTCTCCAGAATCAACAAGTGTCTTTCTTAAGCAGCCAGCATTACAATTTTTTATTCTTCTTTCATAATTTTATTTACTTTAGCCATTTAAAAAACTCACAGCAATCATGATATAACACACTTGTGTAGAAGTTACACTTTTACATATCTGAATATTGATGTCAGGCTCGCTGTCTGTGCTTCCATCAGAGAGGTCATTTAAAGGACGGTGTTGTAGCTATATGGTTCCCTGTGGTCTCCCTCTGACTCTCTGTCTGTCCTTTAGCTAGATGGCTCCCCACGGTCTCAGACCATCATGCTCTGCCTCAGGCCCTCTCTGTCCTCTCCTCCTCTCCATCACTGTCCCCCTTTCCTCATGTTTCCCCCCTCATTTTCCTCCTGTTATCTTGCCCCTCGTTTTCTCGCCTGCTTTTATGTCCTTGAAGAGGTAATGACTGTCTGTCTGTTTGTCATTTTGTACTCTCCATCTTATCGCTTCTTATTCCTTTCCACTTTTTCTCCCTTTTCTTCTCTGCTTCTCACCATGTTGCTCTTTGTCCTCATTTTATCTACCTGTTCATTTTAGAATTAAGTTGAGTATTTTAATGAATACTGCCATTTTTTGAGCTCAGCTAGATTTCTGATTATTGACCCCCCCCTGTGAGCTGGTGTGTAGCCTGAGATCCTCTGGCAGCTCACTTGGCTGTTTAACAGACCAGCCAGGGCCTAAAGATGACTTGGCTGTAGAAAACACTGACAGTGAAAATCTGGTTGGCAGACTTAATTTTTTTGGCTGTTTGACTTAAGAACTTAAACATAAGTCATGTCCAATGAGGAAGGTAATTTGTGCAGTGCATAAATGAGTCAGACAGCCTAAATAACGATTGCAGCACAGTTATAGTCATAAACACGAATACTTAATAAACTTTAAACACATTTGAATCTAAGACATTTTAGAATAAAGTTATTTTATTAGTAGTATTATTCTGCTTCCTCCTCTGTCTCTGATGCTCCTCTCAGTATCCCCCACAGCAATGTCCCCTGACAACACAAGGTCATGTTAAAGTGCTGTGTTCTCTGGGGCTCTGCCACAGGACGCACCAAGTTTATCACAGAGACGTAGGGAGAAGAGGAGATCACAGTCCTGCAGCGTGCACCACATGACAACTTTATTACACACACACGCACACATACAAGCAAGACCAGCAACAAACGCTCATAAATACACATAAAACACTTGCAAACACACATAAACATTTATGGGAACAGCCAGAGAATCACATACACACACAAACACCTTTGTATGTTGTCATCCTCTTAGGCTCTATGTATTGCCTTTGCGGGAATATGGTCCCATGGATAAATCACTGCTGTCTGCAGTGTCCTGAATAATGTCTAACACTGTGTCTTGTTGCTTGTGTTTAGGATCCCGGCAGAGAGGAGGCCCTGCTGCAACAGCTGAAAGAGAAAGACGAACTGATTCTCAGACTTCAGAGCGAACTGGTAAGATCCATTAATCAGAAAATTATACATAACATTAATAATAATAACGGCAGGCAGGTTTGTCTTTGAGTGTGAATACAATACAAAATATTACCAGCATTTCTGGCTTCTTCTTTGCTTCATGTGCACCATTTCTGCAGAGTCATTTTGATTCGTTTTAAGCCACCACTTTTGCCAGAGATGATGTCTTGACTTTCAAAATGACTTTTAGTCATTACACAGCAATCACTGGATAGTTAAAATATTATCCTCTCTGTGATGAAGTGTTCAGCATCTTTCATGAGAGAACAAGTTGACCTGACAGGATAAAATGAATATGTGTTCATTATGTGACACTGATAAGGTTGGAAAATATATCAAAATGTTTCATTTATCATCTGTACTTTTGCAGCTCATAGTTCTGAAAAACATACAAAGCATTTTTCACAAATACAATAAAATTACAGCTCCATGTATATTTACTTATTTTTTTATTATTTGAAAATAGACAGTGTACATTAATCAACATTCAATCAACACTGACTTCTTGACATAAAAACATAGTGAACCTAACATGACTAATATATTTACTGATTCAATGAAGACTAAAGATAACAAACATCTTGTATCACAAATATAAACTCTTGTTTTCATTTTTCAAGAGTCAAGGTAGAAGATCCAAGACTTCATCTGTGTACACAAAAGCTTTATTTCTCTCAAATTTTGTTCACAAATGTGTTCAAATCTGTCTTAGTGAGCACTTCTTCTTAGCTGATATAATCCAGCAACCTGACAGGTGAGGCATATAGAGATGCTGATTAAACAGCATGATTGTTACACAGGTCTGTCTGGGACTGGTCACAATAAAATTTCACATCAAAATGTGCTGTTTTATTACATTTATTAGGCACTAGACAATAGTTATTTCACAGAGAGCTACACATACCAAATTGTTTTCCCAGGAGGCCAAAGTCATGATCCCTCTGCCTTTTATTTCAACTAAAGAATAATGGGAACAAAAAACAAAAGTGTTGCTTTCATATTTTTGTTGAGCATATAATGGACTACAAACCTCCGAAAAGTATTCTATTATTATTCAGCCCAGGTAAAACAGATATAGGAGGGGGCATAGGGCCTGGAAATAACTAAGGATGATTAGAATGATATTCAGGAAAGTCGGGCTAAGACTAGCAACTCAACATCCTGGCAAGAATTCTGCTGAATGAGCATAATATGATATTTTTTGACTCCAAAATTGAAATTTATACGGCAGGGTTCTCAGGGACAGGATGAATGTTGGAGGTACTATGGTAAATCAATGGCAGACCATTTTCATATATTTTAATCCATTAATTATGGAACATTTTTGGAGTAGAGGTCAATTGAAAAAACACTCAATGGAGAAATTGACCTTTTCCTTGTTACTTCAGTCCGTATTAAAAATATCGGAGCGAGTTATTTCCCCCCGCCCCTCTCCTCCGCAGACTCAAAGCTCAGACAGGTCGCCTGCAGGGATACTGAACACAAGCACAGTATGTGTGCAACATTATACTTTAACAGGCACAGCGACAATGAGTCCTACGCTGTAAGTTGATCAGCTGTTTTGATATTTCTAGCCAGAAGATTGACTGTTCTGATGATGATCATTCAGTGATAGGCATACAGTATAGCAGTTATATCGCAGTTATGGCAAATATAAATAAATTCAGTGAAGCAGAATGTTTTTCCAAAATGCTGTGAAGTCTTTGTAACTAATAAGAGAAGCAGCTCATACTCTCAGACATTGAGGAATGGGAGGTTTGCTCATCTAATTTTATCTCTGTCACAGTTTCTTTCTCTTGGTCTCTGTTTTTCTAAAGTTTGAAATTAATAATTCAAATAGCTTGAATGTTTTTAAATTATTTGTTTTATGGCTATAAATTAATGACTAATTGCCTTTGAAGCACATTTTTTTCATTCTCTTTTAAGCATTTGATAATCCCTCTTTTTTAGAAAGGTTAAAAGACATTTCAAAGAATGGAAAGTTTTACTTTTGTTAATGAATTAACAAAACAGTTTTCTTTCTTCTTATGATGTTCTGCTGTGTGAGGCTACATACAGCAGAGGGCGGAGTGACAGGAGAGAATGACCGCAGAAAAAGGGAGGAAATGAGTGTGACAACGGCTTTATAGTTGGCTCAAATTCACACCATCAATATCACATGGCGTGGCACCAGGAAGCCCATCTTTTCCATCTTTGTTAATGTAAACTGCTTGTTCCCGCCAGCTTAATGTAATAACAGAATTATTGGGACTCCAGTGTAGCCAAGAGAGAAGTATAATGTCCCCACAAATTTATCCCTGTGTACAATGGGAAGCGTGGAGTCATTTCCATGTTTTGATATTTGGAGTAACCAAATTATACTCATGAATTATAGGGATTTTTATGCAAAATCTATCATGTTGTCTGTGTTTTTTTCAACCTTTTGGAAGCTTGGCTGTTGGATCATCTGCAAAAATGCTCCGTTTTTCATCATTCGTCATCTACAAGTCTGTAATTTGTCACCTGTTCTATCAAAGCAATGTAATGCAGACATTATGCCAGACCTTAGCAGGATAATGTGCCAGTGTTATGGCGTTGTTGCGAGAGCTGCCAGTCCAACCCACTGACTTGAGTCTCACTTGGCATCTGTTTGTTTGATCACTTTCTGGCACTTGCATCTCATTTTTCTCACTCTGCCTCTTTCGTCTCTTGTCCTCTTTTGACTGTGATAACACTCCCTCTCCCTTCCTGTCAGCAGCACCTATCCTCCCCCTCTCTCCTCCTTCTGTGTGGGCTATATTCAGCACCATGTGCACGTAATGTGGAGTTAATACAGACACTGAGGACATTTGTATTCAGACTGCAGACTTACCTGCAGACTTAAATGGCCACTCAGACAGCTACATGCACAGGTGTGTCTGGAGTCACAATACCCACTCCAGAAAGGAGCTTTATGTCTCTTGACACAGCTCATCTAACTATGATTTATCTCTGTTAAATTCATGTCTACAGGCGATGTACCATACTGTATACTCACACTCTCAAACACCTTTTTAATCGCAGTAAATCATTTCTAGTAGTTAGTTCTATTTTTAATAAATACATGCAGCAGCCTGTAATAATCTATAATGAGTCTTACATCTAATTATCATTTTCTTTCACAAGGAAATGGAATTCATTAAATAAAACACTTTAGAAATGAACTACTCTAAATTATACGATTTAGAAGTAATATGAGAATTTTTTTTTAAGATGATAGCATGTCATTGGAGCAGTCTTCAGTGGCTCAGGTTGATTGATTTGGCTGGAGGCTTCTAGACAGAGATTTAAGGTTCACCAAAGATTATAGTTGCAAGATCAAGAAGGTTATTCACCTGAATAAATTTCGCCTAAAAGTTCAGGAACTTTGATATGTTTATGGGCTTGTGCACCAAATGACTTATTTAAACACAAGAGGAATTATAGCGTTTTATTAATGTTTCTGTAGTGGTCTGATCCAAAGACTGTCAAAATTATCACTCACATTCACTGACTGTCTCTTTCAAGCACTTGTCCTCTTTTAATTTCTCTGTAACTTTGAGATGAGGGAACAGAATAAGGATATGAATAAGGATAAGAATAAGAATAAACATGATTATGAATAACATTAGTATTAATGAAAATCTCAGTGGCCACTTTATGAGGCACACCTCTAAAAGCTAATGCACTCTAATGTTTTTTTTTTTGTGGGCAGAAGGCTATTAGAAACACATTTTAATATAATGTAATTCAGTTCAACACTACTGCAGACTACAGTCAAAATTGAACATTATTATTTCTGTAAAGATAGAATTTCTTTCTAGTCTGCACACACTGTTTAATTGCTGTGTAGTCTTGCAGTACTAGATAATCAAAGATCTCACCAACTACAGATTGTTTGAGAATTTCTAAATGTAAGGTAGTTGCCGGCGTTGAACAGCATTGACTAACAAATCTACACCTCTTGCATTTTTACAAGTACAAGCCTTACCAGAAATGCTCTCCCCTATTCTCATCAGTAGTAAGCACACAACTTCTGCATGTCTAAGACCCGAAATGAAGAGCTGTCCTTAAGACTTTGGTTTTATTTAAACTCTCTAATTGTTTCCACTCAGTTTTAACAACGAAAGCTGGAAGATTGTCCTCAGTCTCTCTTGAGCTACTTAGAGACTGGCTTGTGAGTCTAATTGCAATCTGCTTCACCTGATTTCTTTGGGATGAAAGTCAAAACTTTGTTTTAAAGGGACGGGTTAGATGCATTTGCAGTCTACATTCCCAAAGCTCAACACAAGACAAACCTGGCTGCCTCACAGCTTTGGACTAAATATGGGTTATAATCATTTGGATGTGCTGCACAGAAATGAAGTGAAGCATGTGCATGTGCTAATGTACATTTTAATTTGAACTTGAAATAACACATTCTCAGGATAAGGCTGGCGATATTCTGTATTTTTCTTTTTTGCTACGTTAAGAACACAATGTACATTTGCTACATCCAAGAAATGAGCAAAATAAACTCACAAAATGTCAAGAAAGGAAATACTCATACACCTGTTTTTCTTATTAAACCAAAAATACAACTGAACAGCATCTGAATGTAAGTTCTCTCCTTTTCAGACCCAAGCTGAGCTTAATTGTCCTGTTAACTCATCGTAAGACACACGTCACTCAAACTTGACAGACTTGATTAGTCTTTCTATCCCTGACTCCCTGATACTGTCAGGGATAGCACAATAAATATATATATATATATATATATATATATATATATATTATATATATATAATATATATATATATATATATATTATTCATACATATATGAATAAGGATAAAAATAAGTATAAGGATAAGAAGTTCCCTAACACAGCAAGGCAAAGCAAACATTACTAAAACTGGAGTAAATAATGTGTTTGTTAGGGACTATTTCCAGCTGCAGATTTGGTGCAGTGGTGAGTATTTACAGCAGCATGATGGCGTGTGTGGGATTTAATCAAAATAAACTACAGTGCTCATGTTTGTGGTAATGGAGGAACATGTCAGCTGGCACAACAGTGTGGCCCATTGATGTGTTTTAAATGGTTTTTGGACAACAATGGAGGTCTGTGACTCAGAGGAGTAAGCTATACTGTCAGGCTGTGATTCATTTAAATTCTTTTCTTTATGTTATCTCATTACCCCCACGCTGTTTCTTTTTCTCTCTTTCTCCCATATGGTGATATGTTGAAGACCCCAGTTTTTTCCCCACATCACATATGGATTCATCGATCAGTCTTTAGGGCATACATTTACTTGTGCATGCACAAACACACAAATGCCTTGCATGAGTGTGTTTGCACGTGTATTCATGTTTGGCACTTCTTTCTCTTTGATGTCCAGATGTATACGACATATATTGTCTTTTTATGAGCAAAACTGCATCCAGTGTATCTGTTCTTATGTGTATTGATAGATTGTCTAATACCAGCATGTGTCCTTGCTGCACCCACAGCCTAACCTTATTTTTTTGTCTGCACCATCTGCCCTTGGAACAAAGGTCGTTCTGTCACCTCTTCAAATTGATAAAGTTGTGCTTGTGGGAACATGTTCTTGTGAACGTTTCTGTGGGTGTGTATGTGCCGATGTGTGAGAGTCTAAAAGGTATACCGTGCCTTCTGCAGCTAAGTTAAAGAGCAGCAAAGGGCATCTCATAGCTAACGCTCTCCTCGCTCTGCCTCCGTCTGTAAATCTGCCAGTGAAAACCTATTAATTATCTCCTAGAAGGACCTGCTAGCTGGCTGGCCATCACTAGCTGTCACTTTTTATGAGTTTTCTCCTCTCTCTGCTGGTGCATTTTGTTGAAGGACCGTGCTCCAACTGCAACATTTAGCTGCGGAAAGCCTCCCTTGCTTTTCATGTAGGCATGGGCATGACTAATGAAAACAGATTTTTAACTCAATCTGTCATTTCGCTTCTGCTGGATTTGAACAGGACCATATATATCTTTGGGTTTAAAGCTATGTCATAAATTAACGTTCTTTACCATTAACCCATCCTTACACCTCGTCTTAATTCGGTTGATTAATTTTAATCAAGGTTAATGAATTTCTCAATATTTCATAGCCACTGGAACTTTCACCCCTTTTCTGTTCCCCTACCCATGAGCAGTGTAGGGCAAGCGTGTCAGAATGATTAGTGACATCGTCATAAAACGCTCCCGGTGGAAAAAGTGCCGGGTTCTTCTCATTCAGAGGACTTGCAACCTACCTTTTCAAAATAATCACAGAGAGGTAGCGCAAGAGTCATCAGGTTCCTGGTCAAGGTAAAAGTGCTGTGTTTTGAAGGACAGGGCCAACGCTTTTCTCTCTACACCTCCGTCTGTAAATCTGCCAGAGGAAACCTATTAATTATCTCCTAGAAGGACCTTTCTAGCAGGCTGGCCAGCAGTAGCTGTCACTTTTTATGAATTCTTCTCTACTGGTGCACTTTGAGTAGGGTTCCTGCTCCAATATTTGGCTGTAGAAAAAGTTCTTCTGCAATTCAGCCCAGTTTTATGACCTCTTGGATTTCCAGGAGAAGCAGCCGGAGGGGAGAGAGGGATGTGGGTTTGTTGAGGTTGTTTAGAGTTGCAGTTTTTTTTTTTCTTTTGATAGCTAGCTAAGCATGGAGCCAACTACACTAACTGTTGTGAGCAGAGGCAATGTATACGTCTGCTGGGAGAGAATTTAGTTGCTCTGATTTATTTGTATTTGATGTTTTTTTGTTCTTTATGAGACTTTGGACATGGCTGATGGGTGTGTGTTTATTTTGTATGCAGGAGAGTGCCAAAGCTGCCCTGAAGATGAAAGACTGCCAAATGACTGACCGCACAACACAGACAGAACACATGGGGCCAGAGGTGAGATACGCACAGACCTTACACACACACCTTTTCTCTCTCTCGCTCTGTCATACACAAACAATGCATTGTGCACTACATTTCTAGAACTGAAAATGCGTTTTCTTTAAAGGGATAGTTCAGATTATTTGAAGTGGGGTTGTATGAGGTACTTATCAATAGTCAGTATATTTCCTACAGTAGATGCCAGATGACACACCCCCGACGAGATGAGCATCTGTTGTAGATAATACCCTGACTATTTAGTAGCTCATACAACCCCACTCCAAATAATCCAAAGTATTCCTTTAATTTGGGAGAACTTTAAGAACGCATTAATCTATACTCAGTGCAGCTCAGTTCTAACAAAACTCTTGATTGCAAGCCCCTTTTTTCTTTATCCTCTTACTTTGTTGTTCTTTCTGTGGCAATGCAGTTTATGCTGAGCCACAGCTGCTATCCTTCCACCGTTCTTTTCTTTCCCACCTCTTTAAGAGCCTCTTTTCACGTTGTGCTAAAGCTCTAATCCATCTTACTCTTTCTAAAGATGTTATACTGCGGTGACATTCATATTATAGTCCACTACCTGCTCCTCCCCCAATTCCCACAGTGCAGAGAGAGGGTGCAGTGCTGCATCCTACCTGCCTGCCTGTCTGCCTGCCTGCCTAACGCCCTCACTTGACATGGCCTCTTTGGCTTCACTAGGGGCTGACAGTATGGGAACGCAGCAGATTTAATGGATGAATGTCTAAAAATGGCTGCCTGTAACAGAAGCAGGAGCAGAGTTTTGGGTCTGTTTCTGTGTTTCTTTCTTTTAAAACACTTTTTTCATCTCTTCTTCCCCTCAGAAAGTTTTTTTTTACACCTTTAATCCCGCTGCGTATAAAGTTGGCAAGGAACATTGTTAAAGGGGAAAAGCTGTGTCATTGTGTGAGCAAGTGGGTGCACAATACCCACACTTTCATACACACACACAAACACACACACACACACAACAGATAAGGTTTGACTTTACTCATACAATGTCAAGTGCAATATGAATGCATTATTTGCAGAAATAAAACTTACCCTCTGTTGATTTTCATGCATGTGTGGCAGAACACCAGAAAACTTTTCTGCTACTGTGAACTTAACTTTAGATATTGGCTACAGAGCACTCATATTATAATATTTTACTCAGATTCAGAGATTTAGACAAGAATGGCATTTGCTTTATAGTAGAAAAATAGCAGAAAAAATGTTTCATATGATGATTCTGATATCATATTTTACACTTACATATATCCACCCATTGTGAATACTTGCATGAGCAGCAGTGAATCTCTACCTGCACTGGTTCTGTAAAATCATAGTACAAAGTTGTCAGTTTGATATTTTTTGGTTATTGTTAAGATGATGATCATTACAGTTTTGCAAAGGTGTAGAGAATCTTGAAGGGGGTCACATAACATATAACTTCAGGTGCAACATTTGCCAGACCAAGCATTTTCTCTAGAAAAGAAAAAAAAAGAAAGGCCTTTATTGTCTTCAGATTTTTCATTGCGCTAAGTGAACTTTGCTTGTCCAATTCATCTTGACAGTGTCATCGCCTCCAAAACTGTACTCCATAATCTTGCTGCCTGAGTAGAAACTATAACAAATCAGTTTGATGTGTGGGCTTTGTTTGGGTATTATGCGACATCCTGTTAGTGGCAGAACAAGATCTGATTAAGGTATTCATAGTGGATCTGGTGTGTGTATCTCTGCATTAACAATGTGCGCCACTCAAATTAGAGACTACAGATGGAACATACTGTACCTGCTGTCCTCAAATGGCAATAAAGAGAGATAATCAGCTAAATGGATCGGCCTTCACAGCAGTTGCTTCCAAACAGGGGTGTGCTGTGAGACAAGTGCAGGTGCATCATGGGGACACTACGCATTTTTGTAATATAAAACTATATAAAAAGTTATGAATGCATTTTAAAATTTACTATATCATTACTTCGTCAACACTTGTGCAATTTTGTGACTTGTCTGTTGCTGCTCTGATGCAATTTTACAAAGATTTAATTAATTATATTGTTTATAAATATTTCATAAGTAATATAGCTGTCTGTCAAATTTCAAATACATAAATATACAAAATATATGAAAATATATATTTTTTTTTATTAAATAAGGGTGATAACACATGTCAAAGAGACTGTTTTGCGCAGATATGAATGCAGATGTGTCTTGAAAAACAAAAAGTTTGAAAACCACTGCTTTATAGTATACAAGCAAGCTGTTATGGAAAGTTGCTGATAAGCACTAAACATTAATTTCTACTCAACTTTGCTGGATTTATTATAAAAGAGAAATTATATAATATGTTGGTCATGAACCTGCAGTATATATGTCTGTTGTTCAAATAATGTAAATAAAAATGAAATAGAGGGTTGTTTGTCCACCAACTAACATCATAAAAATAGCACAGATCCAAGCACACTTTGTTCAGTGCACTCTTGACCAGTCCACACAGGCAAATGTAGTAAATCTTGACACTAAAATTGCAGTGCTGGATTGCTAGTAACAGCCCACCCCCCACCATTGTGTGGTGCACAGCAAGGCATCAAAACAGGCACAGGCAAGGAAAACTATGCCTGCATGAAGTTACAGGCCTGAATCCTATCACTTTACCATAACTGTCATCATTCTTCATTTCTTCTTTTTTCTTGCGTTTAAAGTTTCTTTCTTTCTATAACTTTCTCACACACGCACACACACATGAACACACACACTCAACCTTAGATATGTCTGCACTGTGTTCCATTTTCAATCACAGACTAATGCATTTCTCATAATGAAGCCTGAAATGGCCTCACATAATTGTATGTTGCTACTGGAGGCTGAAGCAAGCTAAAGCGTGGGTTTGTGTGTGCAGTATGTGTTGGTGTGCAGATTTGTATGCGTGCCCATGTGCTTGTCATTGCCTGTGTGTCTGCCTTTGCAAGTGTGAGTGTGTGTATTTGTTTTGTGAAGCAGCCATTAGTCCCGGCCTTGGACAGCAAAGTCAATAAAATTGCTGCTGAAAGTGTCAAAGTAACCTCAGTCAAATAGGTTGCATTTATGCCTCAGACATTATAATTCACTTAGTCTTGTGATTGTTTGCGTGTCGTTATGTGTTGTCATGCCTCACGTGGTATAATTCGCACATTAGTGTGGTGATGCCACTAACACAGCAAGCATTTAGTTAAACTACTTTGTTTAGTTCTTTAATAACTGCCCAAACGTTCTCTGGACAAAAAGCTAAGAAAAAAAAAATGGACCGTGTATTGAGAAGTTACAGATTTTATTTATTCATTTCTTATGACAGTCTGATTAATTTCAATTAATTTAATTAAAACAAATTTCACCTTGATTTGCCTCACCAGGAGGGCAGTGAGAATGATGCCCTGTCTTTGCTTCTCCAGTATATATGAGCAGACATTTAATCTTTGAAGATCCACTCAATTACATCACCTCTCTGAGGTAAAGTGGTTTGATTAATTGGCAGGTAATCATCATGAATTCAAGTGTCTCGTATGCTCTGCAGGTAGAAAACAGCATGATATTAGCATACCAGACATGCAATTTTGGTCTATTAAAAAAGAGCAGGGCAATACTCAAATATGTCAGAGTGTTGGAAGTATGTTGGAGGTATTGCAGTATTCCCAAACTCCCTTAATGCACGGTGTCTGGTCAGGACATCAATAACCTTTTCTTCCTAATACACCCCATCCAGCTTTAGGAGGTCTGGCCAGTGCTCCACCGTATGGCATTGCTATTATAAAACCAGTACCTGGCTATAGAGTCCTCCATATGCTCGGGCCCCTTGAGTAGATGGGCTCTTAATTAGAGGAGCAGCTGGCTGCCCGCTAGCAAGCTAGGCTAGCAGCACAGGTGACTTAACTCAGCAGTAGCTACAGCATGTGCGGCCTGATTTTAGCCTCCCCCCTCCTCTCCCATGTGTGAGAGGGACTGAGTGTGTGTTAGTGAGTGTGGGAGATGCTGCGGCGTGGAGCAGGCCTATATAGGTTAGCTACCCCAGTGCATCGAGGACAGTCGGCTAGCAACAGAAAGTGTGTCTACAAGTGGGGCAGCTATTTCTACTGCTTCTGCCACTTCACGAGGTCGAGCATCTCACTCATCCTCTCTCCCTCTACCTTACTCTCCTTCTTTTCTGGAACGTCCTCCTACTTTTCCTCACTCTGTTGTCCTCCTCCTCCTTGTCTTCCACCTGCTTTTTGTTCGTTGATCCCTGAAAGTGCAGAAGTTAGGTTTCAGAAGTTCCTCTCCTTTCGTCTCCTCCTCACCCAAGTTTCCAGGGCTCCAGGAGTCCATCAGGGATTCTCCTGCCCTGGTTTCCCCACCATCGGACTCTCTGTCCTAGGGACAGCTCCTGGCCCCAACACTCCCACAGAAATACAACTTTAGGCCAACTTGTCTCAAAGTTCTTCTTTTATTCTACTTTAACAGGGCTAACGGCTTGAGACTTCCAGAGTTCTGGGAAGATCCAAAAAAGGAAAAGTTGTTTGGACTTCTGGAGTGCGTGCGTCACTCCTCACTGACAAATCACATTATGCTGTCAAATGATTGTTTGCATTAATTATGAGTTCGGATGAAATGACAGCGTAGATGCTCTTTCACAATGTTCAATAAAGAGAGAGAAAAAAAAGTTTACACAGCTGTAGTTGGTAAATGGAATTTGACTGTGTTATCAAAGGTAATAATGGACTAGTTTGCATTTATCACACACCTATATTTTCCATTCCTCCTACAGTCATTTTTTTCTTTATTTCTGCATAGTTAAACCCATTTAATATGCTGTATATTAACAAAACCGTAGGGCTTCTCAATCTACCAGATGTCATTCCCAGTCTGTGTGACCTTCTTCAGCTGTAAATGATTTTTAACCAGATTTTATGAAGGCAGATTGCAGCAGTAAATGAGTGAGACTGTGAGGTGAGAAAGCGGGACCTCTGCAATGACTAAATGCACGATGAAGCTTTTTCGAATTTGATCTACAACCTTATTTAAAGTTAAATCCTCAAATGTAAATAAAGCATCTATCAGCAGATACATTATCCTGCCATCACTGGTTTCCTTGGATATTCAGCACGGTACATTTTTGGAAACACTTTATTTAAAGGAGTGCGCACAGGACTACCATCACACTGTCATCCCAGTGTCATGACATCTGTCAATTATGTGTTATGAATGTTTATGACTGTTGTCAGTAAGTGTTATTCACACATTTTTAATGCAAAATTGACATTGTTTGAGATGTCTTTGTTATGACAACTTGACATTGACTAAGACAACATACCCTGTCAATGTCTTTGTCATGACCACTTTATATTATAAAACTTAAAGCTGTTTTGCTCTATTTTTGAACATAACACTATGCAGTCATATGTGGTTGGTTTTGACACTGGCTGGTTACAAGTGTGTCATGAGTATTTTCCTTGATTTCAAGCAAAGTGGTGTTTAATTGTTATTGATTAAGACTTTTAACAAGTCTTTGACAAGTCTTAACATCTGGATGCAGTCTGTTTTTAAAAAGTCTGAATGCATTCTGAATTAATCATTTTTCTAGAGCTGTTGATGGAAGTAACTATGGAAGGAACAGTCTTGCTTCCTTTGCATCTCTGTTCAGAGTTGCACATGTGCAATACAGATCAACTCTCTCCTCTGCCATGCAAACATCATCAGTATCTGGCCGAACTGGAGAGCCCGGCCGGACTGGGAACGAACCTCCATGACTGACAGTGGCCAATTTGATGACAGGGAATACAACACCAAGGTGGTTTTCTTGCCAGGTTTGGTTCCGGGGACCCTGGAGCTGAGTCAGCTAATTAGGCAGCTAGCTCCACAGCTAAACAAGCTATAGTTAACAGCAGACAGCGGTTAGCAACAAGTAAGCTAGCTAACCTCTGTCTGTCCATCAGCTAGCTCTGTAAGCTAAATCACCTTAGTACTGTACTATGTCATAAAACTGGCCTTATAACATTTAATGATATCTTTATGACAAGTCCAAAGGTACCACTTTAATTGAAGTCCAGGACATTATTCATGACACGGTTATAAATGAATTTGACAGTTTATTAAAACTTAATGACATCTTTTTGTCCAAAATATTCCACTTTACTTGAGATCAAGGAAAATATTCATGACACACTAATGGTCTCATGACAGCCAATGTCAAAACCAACTACTTATGACAGTATAATGTAATGTTAAAACATAAAACTAAACAGTTTCTTTCTAATGAATTTCTTGTTAATGTCATGTTGTCATGAGAAAGACATTGACAGGTTTGTTGTCTTGGTTATTATTACGTTGCCATAACGAAGACGTCTCAAACAATGTCAACTTTGCATTAAGGATGGTATATTTGACCAAATGACACTTAATGACAAGAGCCATAAACATTCATAAAGACTCCTTCATGCTCATGATAGGTATCATGACATGTTAATGACCGTCCTATGCACACCTGTTCAAATAAATGTAACTTTATAGTAACGTTGACTCTGTGTAGGCCACATACAGCCTACACAGAGCCTTTAGATATGTGCAGATCAGGAACGATACATATGATATTCTGGGATCTCCTCAAGAGTGCTGCTAAGCAAGGCCCAGATATCCACTCTGAAGCTGACAAGTGGCAGTTAAGTGAGAGAGCCAAACACAAATTGAAAAGTGTGGACCGACCCCCATTTTTCAATTCTGCACTTAAAGATTTCTCCACTTTCTGTCAGCGCGCCAATGTAGAGATGGCAGGTAGGGTGAAAGGGAAACTGAGAAAGAGTAAGACAGAGAGGGAAAAAGAGGGGGGTTAGAGAGAAAAAGGCAAGAAGCTATTTTATGTCCCGCAGAGACTCTTAAGAGCTGAAGGTATGGTGGCTGTTTGAAAGTTTTTTAGAGGGGATTGAATCGATTGAGATTGCTTTCTTTCAGCAAGCTAATTTCATGGGCATTCTTAAAAGGAACATTTTATGGTGGGAATCAAAAGCTCTTGATGGTTAGCTCACTCTTGTTCCCTTTCTCACTCTGTCTTTCTCACTCTCGTCTCTGTCGTTTTCTATTCTCTGTAGATTTATGCAACTTTACTCTTTTTTTGCCTCCTTTTTTTTCTCTATTTTTCTCCTGGCTTCACACCCATCCCTCTCTTCTTCATCCCCTCTCTCCTTAGTAGCTTCTGAAAAGAATGAGAGGAGTGGAGGGATAGTTGAGGATCGTTTATCGTCTGTTTGCGGGCTATTACATTTGAATGGAGAAACATTTAAGAAGATCATGCGGATTCTTCCCTCTTTTTTTCTCATTCCATTTCTCTCCCTTCTCCATCTCAAAAGCAGTGACTTATTTTATGTGCAGAGGAATCATCTCTTTGGGCTAGGTAGATCATTTCATATGAAAATTTACACAATGAAACAGTCAGGTCAGAGTGCATGTGCATGATCTTTGCTTATTTGTGTGTGAACAGGGAAATTTTTTTCTGACAGTTTGTCCCTATAACTCAGCTGACATTATTAAACATATGGAATGTATAAATATTAAGGTTTGTAAGTGATTTAATTCAGATATTTTGCAGATGGGGCATGTTGATAGATGGAACACAATTAATTCAGCAGTTTTTCAAAGCTGGTAATAAAATCCTTTCCTTGTGATGCAAGAACTCATCATAATTACAATAGTACATTAAGTATAACCCACTTAGTTTCTGAGGTATGCTTAGTTTTACAACCTGTTCTTGATCTAAAGAGCAGATCTTTCAGTTTCTATGATTTCAGAGACTGCTCACAACTGTGACAGATAAATTAGATATAATTAGATGTTATGAAGCTGAAAACAACTGACAGCTAATGCTGAGACAGGGCAGCAAAAATAGCAACTGGATTATCATATATGTCCCTGTGTGACTACAAAAAAAACATGAGGCTGAGATGAAAATCTCTAAGCAAAGGGGACATGTTTACTCTCCTGACACGGCATCCCTAAATGACTGTCCCTGTAGAGGACATTTGTTTAAAACAAGCACATAGATGCTTCCTTACAGTGTGTTTAACATCTGTTAAGACACAGCTGTTTATTTTTCATTTCTTTGTAAATGAATATTTGTTCTTGCACTTTGACCTTTGCTGTCTGTTTTTCTGGTTAGGTCATCATCAGATATGTCCTCACCTGGCCAGTAGATGTCTTGATCTGTTTTCCATCTGTGAGGTCTTTTATTTTGGAATTTAAAGGATAACTTCGGTATTTTTCAACCTTCAACCAAGTGCAACTTTAATGAATATAGCAACTGCATCACAGTTCCTACCTGCAAATTTTTTTATTTGCTGATCATCATGAGTAATGCGTCCACAACCTTCAACAAAAATGTGTTTAAAAAATCATGTATGTTGTAACTATCAGTATATATATCACTTTTATAGTGCTGTGATACAGAAAGTGAGGTCAGTAAGAGTTTTTTTTCCTCAGGATTGCAAGGTGGATAAAGTACGGAAATCTAGTAATCTATTCTGTAAGTCTGATCTTTTTTTTTTCTCTACTGCATGTAGGACTTCAGAACAGTAGAAAGGTTTTTCCAGGATAATATAAATTTTAGTAATGATTTTTTCCTTCTGTGAAATAGGTAGAAAAAAAAATTGCCAGGTTTTTCTAAGTTAGAAAAGAGGCTGAAGTGCAGCACTACACCATCTTTTAAGTAGGACTAAAACCGTTCATGTTTTCTTCCTGGTGAGTTTGAATTTTTCCATGCACTCTAAACACATAGTTTGTGTGATGTGCAGATGGGCTCTGAGTTCATCCAAATCCACATGTACGCATAAATCATCCACCCACTACCCACCCAAATGTGTTATTCTCTCTAATGTAGAGACACCTCTACCCGTCCATATAGTCTATATTACTTTTGAAATTATGATGAGCAGTGTGAGCTTTCCAGGTGATTTTTTTGTTGTGTGTTCTACTGATGCATGAATGCTTTCTTTAACAATTTACTTTGATAATTAGAGAGGCTGCTTCTGTCATTTTAAAAGTTTCCAGGCACGCTATAATGCCACAGCGGTAAATATTGCTACTATATAAGCAGAAAAATGAAGCAGCAGAATTGACTTCAGTGTCGTTTCCAACAATGTCACTGCAGCATCTTTCATGGAGCATTTTAGCAGTTAAACTAAAAACTGTAGTTTTAAACTTGACAGGAACAGAGGAAACTGCAGAGAAAGCAGCATTAGATAATCAAAGACGTTGCACTGCTGCACCTTGTGTGTAAATGTGTAGACAGCATCACTCTTACAGGAGAGACATGCTCTCTTTCCCATCCGCTATCAATCAGAATGTTAGTTTTTATGGCCAGGACCACCTGATCATGAGATTAACCGCGGTGCCTGCAGTTTTAAAGGATAACTGCGGTATTTTTCAACCTGGGCCCTATTTCCCCATGTATATGTGTGTGTATGATTGATAGGTACAACTCATTTTAAAATTGGTTCAGTGTTGAGGGAGGCGGATGCAACCGGCAGGATATGAGGGCAAATATGTCCCGTAAAAGTTTGTGCATTAAAAGTGCTTTTTTCGCCACAGTCCGGCTCAGATCGCCAGCATAATCTCTGTCAACAGCATGCAAAGTGTCTCTCTTACCCTTCACTTCCTCTGGGCTGTGTGTCTGATTCACAGATTTAAAAAGATTAAGGAACTTAATGCTATCAGTATCACTAGAATTATTTTTCCTCATTTGCTTCTCTTGGCTTCCATACTAAAGTCTATCATGCAAATGAATGAGTACATAATCTAAGTTTAGCCCTGCTCCATCAATGCTCCTTAACAGTTAATCGCTTATGAAAGCTTTCCCATTTGGTAGCAGTAATATCACTTGCTAATGCATTTCAGCTGTGTGAAAAATGATCGTCCCAACACTTGAACAAACTCAGGCAGAACTACCATTGATTGTTTTTCTTTGCCTTTGTTTTAGGGATGTTTTTGTCAGGGGTTATTGATCCAGAGGGTCAGGGGAAAGAAAAGGCTTTGGTCTAGCTTGCCTTTACTTATGTCCACCTATTATTGCTGTGTACGGCAGTGAGACAGATCATGTTCAGCACCAGACCCCCTGCTGAGAGAGCACTCCTAATGAACGCCACTGGTTGGTTTTTTTGTGCATCTTCCCCGGGCTGCATGGGGAACCCTGAATCAATATGTATGATGACATAGATCATATGAACCAGCGTCATCAGTGCTCTTCACGTCTTGTGCCAATTTAAGCAGGAGGATGGCGGGTCCAGAGCTGATTGTGACTATATAGGTCTCCAACTCCTATTCCTGTAAACTAGATCATTTTGTACAGCCGTACTGAGTAATGGTGCTGCTAAGGATAGAAAGATAGAGAGAAAGAGGAGGAGATAGGGGCTGAGCACGAGAGAGGCACTTTTCTGCCCTACTTAGAGTTTTTATACATTCTTCTTTTTATGTCCGTCAGTCTTCTTGTCCTTCCATCTTTCTTCTCTAAATTTTATGATTTCCTTAATCCCTCTTTTCTTCCTCTTTTGTGCCCCACCATAAAAAATGCCCTTGATTTTTCCCTGCACAGATTCATCCATTTACCTTGCTCTGATCTCTCTGTCATCATATTGCTACTCATTTCTCTGTCCCTTCCCACCCTGTTCCCTCTGACCTCTATCTTCACACCCCTTTCCCTGCCATCCCTCTTGCTTTTAAACCGCATGTCCTTCATCAAAAACATATACTTTTTCTGTCCCCTCCTATCTTCCTCCTCTTTCGTTCTATCATCTGTCTCTTTCTCATGTTTCTTCTCCATTCCTTTCTATCCTTTTACTCTGCCTTCCTACCTCCTCTTCTTTATGGTCGGCCTTTCACCTGTATACCTCTCCATTCACATTCTCTCCCTCCCTCTTCTCCTTCATCTCCTTTATTACCGTTACTCTTTCACCCTGCCGTGCCCCTCCCTGTCACTCCTCATCCTCTATTACAGTTTCTCTCCAACTCTTAACCCTCTCCTCTCCTCTCCTCTCCTCTCCTCTCCTCTCCTCTCCTCTCCTCTCCTCTCACCATATTTTTTTTACTAAGTACTGTGTGTGGTGTTGTATAGTTTGTTCATAGTAATGCAGGATTCAGGATTGAATTCATATAGTATGATTTGAAGGGGGAATTATGGATAATTATTCTACATGACTTACATATGGAAAAATAAATAAAATGATGGCCAAATGAGCGAGGTCAATCACAGTTATGATACTTATTGTTACTATTAAAGGATGATTATTTTATTGGAGCAAGTCCCCTTAATAACCGTAATTACTGTTTGAGATGGTAGGTCTTTTAAGGTTAAGTGATTGAGATGAAGCAGAACAAACACAAACAAGTTTACTCTTGGGTTACACACACTCTACCACTACAGCAAATACACACAAATGGAGATGGAAAGAGAGAGATAGTTAGACAGGTTGATAGATAGACAGGTAGATGATCGGGGTATGATGTAAAGGCTGTGTTCAGGGGAATAAGGTATTTTATTGTAGTTTTATGTGACCATCAACTTTTACTGTTCAAGACCCCTTTCCATCTGCCAGCTAGAATTGGAGCTGTGTGTGTGTGTGTGTGTGTGTGTGTGTGTGTGTGTGTGTGTGTGTGCGCGTACACGCACGCATGAGAGAGAAATTTTACTTAATGCTAAGTTATCTGTGGTCATAAGGTTTTTTTTTTAATTGCACAACATTTTATTAGTTGAACATATGTATTTTATTAGTAGGTCTATACTTTCCTGCATGTACTTTCCAGCACATTCTTTATATTCCTCATCCTACAAACTGTAAATATTCAATGTTAATACCAATACTTATGTCACTGTTAGTCAATAACATGTGTCATGTGGTTTAGTAAGGCCTCATGTTCTTGACTTCCTCGATTGTAGTATTCTTTATATTCTTTTTTTTTTTTTGCTATTTATTGGCAGCTAGAGATTTTACAAAAGACAACTACAAATATTTTACTTCATGTCAGTTTTTACAATTATATATCACAACAAATTCAAGTGTTTAAAGTGATATTCCACCTTGTTAGAATAAGCCATTCAGTATATACTCACCTCTATGTCGATGTGATGATGGGTGAAGGTCTTCAGTTCACAAAACAATCCTGGAGTTTTAGGAGAAACAGGGTAGCAGCCTCATCCAGTACAATGGCAGTGAACGGTGACCATGGATAAAACGTTAAAAAAAAAGCACACAAAACAAAACAAACACAAAATGTCTCCATCCTGCTTGTGTGGTGTAATCCAAGTGTCCGCGATCCGCACGTGCATCCATTAAGATATATACGAAGTCTCGCGAGATCGACGCCATGTTTACATCCTACCGGCTACATGCTACAATTGACATTTCTGCTAAAAACATGGCGTAAATGGTGTCTTTTGTGGTTAATTTTTAATGTCGCGGCTCGCGGACACTTGGATTACACCACACAAGCAGGATGGAGACATTTTGTGTTTGTTTTGTGTTCTTTTTTTAACGTTTTATCCCTGGTCACCATTCACTGCCATTGTACTGGATGAGGCTGCTACCCTGTTTCTCCTAAAACTCCAGGATTGTTTTGTGAACTGAAGACCTTCACCCATCATCACATCAGCATAGTGGTGAGTACATACTGAGTGGCTTATTCTAACAAGGTGGAGTATCGCTTTAAGATAAGGTGCACACAAGCAGGCCAGTAAAAAACACAAAAGAACCCTAAAAAAAAGAGCATCAGGGTTCAAATCAATTTCCATTAGATCCGTCATCAATACAGCCATCTATTATATATTATGAAAATTTACACTTCTACTTGCTATATTGTAAGGGGGACTTAAACAAAGCAAACATAAGACATGGTAACATTTCCACATTAAGATTTATTAGTATCCTTCCCGATTAGTCATATTCCACAGGTATCAATTTCTGGTAGCTAACATAACTATACACAGCACTGGACAACTGGGAGGAATGGTAGTATGAGCCTTGTAGTCTTGTTGTCGCTGTGAGGTTGCCAGACAGCTACCTGAGACTCCAGTCCCGCACCCAGTCAAAAAATAGTGAAGCTATAACATGTCAAATAGTGAGCTTTAGAGGTGCTGGTAGGCAGATTTTGTTAACTCTGAACAAAGCCTGGCTGGCTGTTTCCCCTGTTTCCAATCTTCATACTGAGATAACTGAGTCTAGCTACAGGGTTTGTGATTGGTATCA